>JABXWE010058805.1:0-11589 GCA_014611495.1 Limonius californicus
ATTAGTGATTTATAGACGCTTGTTTTCTTGTTTCTATCTATGTTGCTATGATAACACTTTTCCCTCCGCCGGCGGGAAAGTGAAAACTAAAGCTCCGGCGGAGGAAAAATGAAACTTTACGGTCGCCTACACAGTCGAAAAATGACAGATTTACTGACGTTTGAAGAAAAAAATAATTACTACAATATTTTGGTACCTATTTTTATTATATATATTATTATAAATAGAGGTCGTATCATATGTTAACTGTATTTTGTTACATTTTTGTATAGTAGGACAGTATCCTTCCGTTTCTAAGTGTGTTGCATTGATTGTAATTTGAGAACACTAATCATTTGTTGCATATTTTGCATATTCCCGCTAGAAAATATAGACCGTTAAGATCTTTTTTTGTTTAGCCAGCGTAATACATACGTTAATTACTTAATTTAACCAATATCCCCACATGAATTTGTACAAATCATAGTTAACCAATACTAGCTGAATCTGTAGGCTACACATCACGCCTTTATTTCCAACTGATGGGCAACTGATTTGATTCTACTAGATGGTGGCTCTGTATATTTGTCAGTTTTTCCTATACATTAGTAGAGAGACACAGAAGACAATTGTATCAAAGCGATTAAATCAACATCTAATGCAACAAAATACTAATGAAGTAATAGAAATAGAAACAAGGAACCTACCAGATGTTCTTTTTCTTCGTCTTTAACAGCCCCTAACTGTCCACTTCTGCACATAGGCCACCCCTCTTGTCTTCCACTCTACTCTGCTTCGAGCCATCTGTTGCCAGTGTTTCCCTACTTTTTCGGTGATGTCGTCCATCCATCTTATTTTAGTTGTGATCTGCCGACGCTCCCCCTCTTTGGTCTTGGTCTCCAGTGTAAGACTTGTGTTATCCACCGCGTTCTAACTTGTCTGGTGACGTGACCTAACCAGTTCCATTTTGATTTAGTGATAATGTTTATAACTTATTAAGATTTCTGTTCCGCCGATATGTGTATCATTTTCGCTGTTATTCTGATATACTAGGTGCCCTGATCTAAGCGTTGTGAATTTTTCGTCGGATAGTCTTGTTTCGCACAGACCAACGATGTCCCATTTAAATTGCTGTAGTTCCTCTTCCAGGTCTTCTTGTCTTTCTATTGATCCCATTGTTCTGATGTTATAGGTGACAATATATAGTGTGGTTTCCTGTGGTTGTTTGCTTCTTGTGGTATTTGCGAAATTTTTGCCTCCACCAGAATCCTTGATGTATACCTTTCGAACGGTACGGGATTTGGATACAGGTATCCCCAGGTACACCCACCCACAGTTCCATTTGTTTTGTGCTTCGCCATTCAATTGTAGAGTTGTTTTGGGGGCTATTAGCCAATTTTCTTCCACATTGGCTAGACGGGTTGGAAGAATTTCTTCAGCGGCCGAACCTGGAGAACCGACGCTGTTTGCCACCTGGAGAGGCGTCCGAAGGGGGACTGGCAACCTCATACAGGTGATAACCTGTATAATCAACAAAAAAGGTATATAAAACAATAATGCACTTAAATAGAGAAGAAAAAACATAATAAATATAAATAACGTCAGGGACGAAGAATTGTTAGAATGCTATAAAGAACTGTGGACAGATAATATCAAAAAGAAATTTGGAAAAACAAAAAAAGAAGAAGAACCCTATAGGTCGTGTGTAGATCTATTAACAAAAAAAGGGGCTAAATGAAGCACTAAATAACAGCAAAAGCAGAAAGGCTGCAGGAACACATGGGTTAAGTGTAGAATTATACAAATATGGAGACCTACTCCTAAAGTACCGACTACTACAGCTATTCAATATGTGTTGGCAACAAGCAACAACACCCACAAGCTGGAATATTAGTGTACTACAACCTACATATAAAAAAGTAGATAGAGACAATACTATCAATTATAGGGACATAAGCCTACTCAATGCTAAATGAAAGATACTCTCCAAAATAATAACTAAACGAGTACAGACAATAATAGGAACGATACTGATTGATCAGCAAAACGGATTCAGAAAGGGGAGATCCACAATAGACAATACATTCATATTACGACAATTAAAAGAAAAACGAAGAGAAAAACATCAAGAAACGCATTTTGCTTTGGTCGATCTAGAAAAGGCGTTCGACTAAGTAAATCAAAAACAAGGGATTACCTATGCATTTGATAAAAGTGATAAGAAACTGTTTCTGTAAGACAAGTTTTAAAATAGCTGGAGGAACAAAAATACGAAAATACAAATAGAGGTTTAAGACAAGGGTGTTCACTCACCTGAATAATGTAACGTATATATTGATCAAATAACAAGGCAATGGAAAGTAGTAGCTCCAAAAGGAATAAATATAAATGCGAACTATTGCTTTAATATACTCCTCTTCGCAGATGACATGGTATTAACAGCTCCGACCGTGAATGACCTACAAAAATGATACATCGATTGGATAAAATAGTTACAAAATACAAAGGAATGAATATCCAAAACAGAAACAAAACTAATGGCGCACTGGGGTAAAGAAGCAAAAAGAACGAAAATAGTGTAACGAGACAAACTGTTAGGACAAGTTCTACATTCCAATTACCTAGGAAACGACATTACTTATAAGCATGAGGACGATTACAGAAACAAAGTCAACAAATACCAGTCAGTATGTGGGACAATAGCAAAAACGTTTAAAAACAAAGCGTCTTTATAATACATTAACAGCTCCAGTTGCACTATATGGTAGCGAAAAGTGGGTGAAAACAAAGAAGAGAGATCAGGCCTTAAGAACAGCGGAAATTAAATATATGAGAAGAATAAGAGGAATTACCAAGAGGATTACAGAATAAGAAACGAAATAATAAGAACGGCTTAAATATAGAACCATTAAATTAAAAATCAATAAGATACAAACAAAAATGGATAGATCATATTAACAGAATGGTGGACACGAGGATCCCAAAAACGATAAGGGGCTACAATTCTATAGGTCGACGAAGTATCAGCAGACCACGAAAGCGTTGGTAAGACGGAACAGGCCAAGAACCTAAACCATAAGAGGATACGACGACGACGATCTATAGCCTATTTTTTAATTTTTAAATTGTTTTGTGATATTGAGATAGCATTACGATGGTTTACTTAGAAAAACTACAGCATGAGTCTGCTAAGACGAATCAACTTGACATCTTCGATATTTAATCTATTTGAAAAATTATTTTTGGCAGATTGTAACACAGTTCAAATTAGTGCGTTATTAACATAAAATCAATGTTAATTATAATATATTATTTTTTAAATAATTATAGAACCTGATTCGCGAAATACTTCTATTATATGTCATAATGACATCGCGCCTAGGAGAGTCTGTCTAGTAGCTATACCCGGGAAGGACTGCCTATTACAGTCTGTCCATATCTCTGTAAATATGTTTTTAATATTTCAAAAAAACCGATATATCAAGCTTATTCGTCTTAGCAGACTCACCTTGTACATACATTCACATACTTTTCCTTTTCCTTTATTAGCGCTTAAATCCACCTTCTTCTTGTAGGTAGCAATTGTAGCCGCTACTGCTAATCGGAACCAAATATGTATTGCATAGTAGTAGAGCTAAAAGTATTGTTATTATTAAATAATTATTATAGCTAGCGTTTTGACTTTGATAGACAACATTTTTTTAATTAATACCTCTCCATATTACTGTGTAACATCTGTACAGCATACCAAAATTTAGGTATATATCTAATACACATATCCCAAGGTGTCAGATAAGTTTCTCGATAACAAGTCTTTTCTATATCCAGATTTGACCAGTTCCATCAAGTTATAATCTAACTATTATTTTTTTAAATTGATAAGATAGTATTATTTACATGTTAAATCAATGTAATGTTAAAATTTAATAATATATAATGGAAAGAATATCATAACATTTTACAGTCTGTATTGTAAGGCTTATAAATCAATTTGAAATTCTTAGAAAGATCTCCGCGAAGCTGCGACACTGACAAACATCTTTAGAAATTATAATATTATAAAGCAATATACATACCCCCGTCAAAAGTTACACATACCTTGACAAACGTCTAGTTTTGCAACACATTACGTGTAATTCCCCAATCCAGTCTTGGCAACCGTGGTAATTGTATCTAAAACATTATTTGGTTAAACTGCAATTGAAACTCCATAGCACCCAGTTACATGCGTGTGGGATGAAATGTCTCGAAGAAGGATAATTGGTCCATTATTCTCATGTAACCGGGCCAGACCAGACCGGAAAGAATATAATGCACACAACACCAATGTTAAGATTTATCTAATTTTCCTAAAATCAGAACAATAGCAAGGCTCTGTAAACAACATATTCTGTCATATATTTTACGTATTGCCTCTTATATTAGCTGCCGTTCACTTTTCAGCATTCAGGCCCTAAGACGCGGAAAGGACAGGAACCAAAATATAATGGTTGGCCATAAAAATAGTTACTTTCAGTGTTGAATCCTCAGCAGCGGCGGATTTCCCATTAGGCTAACTAGGCTGAAACTTACGGTGGCAAATTTTTGACAGCTGCAAATTTTCGGTGGAATATTTTCTACAGTAAAAAAAGCGAAAGCGACACAACGTAGCTACATTTTTTTGGCAAATTGAATTAACAAGTTCTCAAAAATGTTTTGTACCTATCGAAAAACGACACGAATTCGCCGGCCGTCACGCCGCGCCGCCTATTTAAATGAAAATAAAAATTGGTATATCATAAAGTCTTATCTATTAAGTTAAGGATCACAAGATTCCTTTAAAATTTTCTACGGACTATTTGTATTTACCTACCTTTTGTACTCAATTTCAGATGTTATATTCAGAACGTAACCAGATATTAGCAAAGGAAGAGTTGCCTTAAGAGAGGCTGAAAAGGCGCTAAATTCTCGGATACTTGTGAAAAGATTATTTGAAATAACCGCCAAAGGCGTCAAACTAATAATATTTCAAGGGAGTCAAAATCTTAGTTACTTCTCTGATTCTCTGGCAAAATAGATCAGCCTACAGGCGTAAACATAGAACAGTCTACGGAAAAATAGATCAGCCTACATGCGGAAAAATATATCAGCCTACATGCGGCAAAATAGATCAGCCTACATGCGGCAAAATAGATCAGCCTACAGGCGGCATAATAGATCAGCCTACAGGCGGCAAAATAGATCAGCCTACAGGCGTAAAGATAGGTCAGCCTACAGGTGGCAAAATAGATCAGCCTACAGGCGGTAAAATAGATCAGCCTACATGCGGCAAAATAGATCAGCCTACAGACGGAAAAATATATCAGCCTACATGCGGCAAAATATATCAGCCTATAGGTGACAAAATCGTAAATTCGCCACTGGTCCCCACTACAGTTTAAGATGCACCTATTAAGTAAATACCTGCAACGGTGAACGAAACCGACGGTTTCAGCATCATTGAATTCCACGACGACACGGTAAAACCTAAAGAGATGATTGCATTATGCAGAAACCGCGAAAGACTGAAATTTCACAATACAAACATTTCTTTAATGTGTATTTAATGGGTTAAACGTATTTTTTGTTTATTTACACCTTACCACTATAAATATTTAGAAGAATTCAAATACTCTATAAGCAAAAATATATAGTTATAGGTAACACTATTAAAGATATTATCGAAATGGGAAACTTTATACAGTGTTTGGCATATGTGTGTGAATTCGTGTACTCAAACATAAAAATAATAATCGTTAAAAGTGAAAATTTAAAACTTTGTTGCTCTATGAACTACTACAGCAACACCATCCACAAAAACCAGGTAAATTTTGGGTCCCCACTCTAATCAAATTTTTCCTAAATCCCATCTGATTTTACATATCAAAGACATGTTTCTCTACGCCTGAGCTTTAGGCCCACGGTAGTAGTTTATACAACCACCTAATCATCCAAACATACAATTATTTAGCGGCTCCTCTAGCCAAAGAGGAGAACATGAACATTTAACTAATTCTCAAACCACCGAAAACAATAATTCAGCTAAAGATAAACAAACATACTCGAATATTTATTACTAAAAATGCTTTTCAATATCCTAAAAAAGAACAGGGAGTTATTCTAAACACCATGGAAGGCATACAAATAAAAAATTACATATATGCAGTGGGTAATTTAGTACATCCAAAAGACATTCTTGCTGCTTCAAGACTTTCTAATGAAAGAATCTGCATATATCTATCATCAGAATTGGTCGATGATCTCCTAAAATCCCAACAATCAATCCAAATAGGCGAATATCAAGTAAATATCAGAAGGCTAATGACCCCGTCAAAGAAAATTATTCCTTCCGATTTCTGTCCCACTATATCCAACGAAATTATTGAACAATCGTTAAGAAACCTTAATGTATAATGCACGTCACCTATATATCTTATAAAAGCTGAGCTACAAGAAACAAACTATGCACACATAGTTATCTTTCCAAGATTCCTATACGTTATTCCTGACGAAAATACCACCATACCAGATTCAATAATAATCAATTACGAAGGAGATAGCTATAAAGTATTCCTACAATCTGATGAATTAAAATGCTTTAAATGCAACCAACATTTCTTCAAGATGTAACAAAATAATTAACACCGAGCTGCAACAATTAGAAGAAAACGGATCCAATAAACGCCATTCACTGTCTACAACTACAGAAACAGCCGACACCCCAGTTGAAGAAAGCGCAAATCCATTCACAGATTTAAATAACCTTATGGAAGAAATGAGGCAAGAAGATTTAGTAAATAAAGCTCCAGAAGACCCAGCAAAAGGAGAAGATGAAACACATTCCGAAACACGGCTACAAAAAAGAAGAAGAAACTAACACAAACAAACAAGGAAGTGAAAACGGGAACAGTCAAAGACGAACCAACTCTAGACCAACTTCTGGAACCTATAAAAAAGCTACTAGATACCGATCAAGCTAAGTATAGTTTTACATATCCAGAGTTTGAAAAATTTATAATGGAAGTTTACTCTGCTCCAAATCCCGTAGAAATAGCTGAAAAATTTATGACAGACGCAAAATTACTTATAGCTGCTCTTCAAGACTTCCACAGTTTACTAGCTCACCGAAAAATAAAATACCGGTGTACGCGAATAATTAGTAATATTAAAAAACAACTTGCTCTACGTAAAGCTATAATAGATCAAACCTCTGTATCTGAGTCCTATAATCTCGACTCAGACTCCTGCTATTAATATTTTTAATCAATACTATAATACAATATAATTGTAACGGTTTCTATACACACTTGTCCGACGTGCAAACCTTACTTGCCGAGAGCCAAACAAATATTATATGCCTTCAAGAAACTCATCTAAAGGAGGGAAAACAAACCTATATAAAAGGATATGAATTACTTAATAAATGTAGACCTACTGATCATGCCTGCGGAGGGGTAAGCATAGATATTAGGCAAAACATGTACTACCAAAAACTTAAAATAAATAGTAACTTGGAAGCAACAGCAATTGAAGTATGGCTTAGGGAAAAATAATAAAGAAAACTCTCGATAATCTAGATCAACTGATTTTATTAAATAATGAAGTGCTACACACTTTAGCTCAGACACTAATTAATTTTCTGCAAGAGATTTATCCTTCTGCCATACCCAAATTGCTCCCCTAATAACATGAACTACTATTCAAAACTTATACAGCAGTGACCTTATCCAATACTTTTATTAACAAATATTCCTACAAATAACAACATATCCATACCAAACTGGAAACTAAAAAATGCAAACTGGGAAAGATATGAACTCCTTCTACAAACAAATTGTCCCATTTCTACAGAACAGGATATCAACTCTACAACCAATACAGTTACACAAACAAAAATTAATGCAGTCACGGATGCTATTACTATTAAGACATCTTCGCCCTATAAATATAAAGTCCCATGGTGGTATACGGAATATGCTAAAGCTACTCAAGAGAAAAACTGAGCATTCAACATATCCAAGAAACATGAAACCTACGAAAACATGATAAACTTAAAGAACACAGGGCAATAGCTAGAAGAATCGTTAAAAAAAGTAAGAAAGAATCGTGGGAAAATTATATAAGTACAATAAACATACACACATCAACAAAAGAAGTATGGCAAAAAAAAGTCTAAACGGAAGAACATCCATTTTCGGAATTACGGCACTAAAATCACAGCAGAAAGAAATATTCACATGCCAAAAAGAGATAGTTAACAAGATAACGTTGCACTTTAAAGACACCTGTGATTACAACACAAAAGACGATCTTCAAACAAATACCGATGTGTTTCAAATAATAAACCCTATCTCAGACTATGAATTGTACAATCAACCCTTTACACTAATAGAACTACAATCAGCCATAGATAATTCAAACAATTCTTCGGCCGGCTCGAATAATATACATTATGAAATGTGAAAACATCTTCCAGATTCTTTCAAAAAAAGAACACTATTACAAGTGTACAATCACATTTGGACTACAGGAGTATTTCCAAAAGAATGGAGTAACGCCACTGTAATACCCATACTAAAAACCTGAAAAAGATAAAACTGATCCCCGTAATTATCGTCCAATAGCTCTAACCTTCGGATGACCTTTTTTGATACGTAAACGACCAACGGGGTCAAAACTGACCCCATTAATATTTAGCAATAAAAACAATATAAATCGTTTGAATTGTTTACTTTTTTATTCAATAATAGAGGGAATAGTAATACAGTGCGTTTTCTATACTATATAACCTAAGTCAACAAACTACATATACCTACCATAAATCATGACAAACAAGTTTAATATTTATTATAATTCATTATTGAAAAAGTTTACTAGCGTAATTCATTACAACTATTACAAAATATGCTTTTTTTAATATTTGAATGTTCTTTGCAGACAAAATATTTGCATTTGTCACATTTCGTGGAAAATTTTCTATCAGAAGATCGACTACAAATTTTACATCGGCCACGTTTCCTTTCTTTTTCTGGTGGTGCTGGATTTTCTGGGTAATTTGAACAGTCCGTCAGCACTATACCATATCTATGGCTGCTTAAATGTGTTTATGTAAACATTGGCGTGGTCGAGATTTTATGGAAGTTGTAACCAGCTCAAGACACAAATCTTGCAGAAAGAGTCTCTTGCGGAAAGATTTTCCTTTTTCGTATTCGCTATATTTATCAACATGAGGACAAAAGCATTTATTCCACCTATGTCAATAAAATTGAAAAACAGCACTAGAGGCCATCGTTTTGTATTTCGTTTGCAGGAATATCCTTTTGCCATTATATCTAAGCTATCAACTGCACCCTTATGTCGATTATAATCAGTATAACTTGAGGTTTATAAGATGTTTCTTCATCGCTAATATTTAGGTCAGAATGTTGTGTACTTAGCAACAGAACGCTCCTAATTTTGTTTTTTTTTAGAAGACTACAACTGCAGCTTTCGTGTATAAAATGTCGCTAGAATATTCTGAATTAATTTTTTGGGGAATAAATTGCTTCGGTACCTCCTTTCGGTGTTTTCTAATTGTTCCTGTTAGTGTTTTTGATTCCTGCAAAACTACTTTGATAATAGTAGCGAAGTGAAAACGTTGTCTGTCGTCACACCACATCCAGATCCTAATCCATCAACTAAATCCATAACGGCTCGTTTTCCTGAAAAAAATGTTTAGTTACAGCTATATAATGTATTTAATTATTTGTATTATTACCTTGCTTTTTTTTCTGATTCGTTAGCTATCGTTCCTGTGTAAACTTGTAAATTCCTGCAGTATATATTAGATGAATCACACAGAGCCCAAATCTTTATGGCATATTTGTCTGGTTTAGGTTTCATGTATACGTACTCTAAACGGACATCATCCACGAAATGGTACACGTTGTTCGTCGATACAAACATCAGGGTTGGAAATATAGCCCTTTTTACAGTTTGATGTACACAGGTCATGTATTTCACATATAGCAGCTAGCTTATCCGAAACACGTCTTTCGGGGCGCATTGTCAAATCGTCAAATCTTTTAGATCTAAGTAAAGATTTTATTCTGTTACGGGACATTGTGGTACGGAATATAGGCCTTTGAAACGCTGCATTTATAGTACTCCACAACTCTAGAATTGGCTCATGATTTACTTTGAAATATACGGCAATTAGCAACAATCCTATAAAAGCATACAATTCGTCCTTGTTGACTGGAACCCACGGGTCTCCTTAAATTGACTGTGCGCGATTATTTATTTCGCGAATGACTTCTTCTTCTTAGCGGTACCGTCTTCATCATTGAAGGTTGGCAACAATTTGGACAAAATCGTTTCTGTTCTTGACTGTTGTTATTAGTGAATTGCTGTTCATTCCTGTCCAATCCCGAATGTTCTTGAGCCACGAGTACTTTCTTCTACCTGGTCCTCTCTTCCCTTCTATTTTTCCTTCCATAAGTAGTTGTAAAAGTTCGTATTTGTTGTTACGGTAAACGTGTCCAAGGTAAGACGTTTTTCGTGTTTTTACCGTACCTAATAGTTATCTGTCCCTTCCCATTCTTCTTAATACTTCTTCGTTTGTTACATAATCCATCCATGATATACGAAGCATGCGTCGGAATATCCAGAACTCAAATGCCTGTAGTTTCTTTTCTATATTCTTTCTCATAGTCCATGTCTCTACACCGTAGAGCAACGTTGAATATATATAACATTGAACGAAACGGTAACGTGTGTTAAGGTTCAGGCTACGATTTGTTAACAACTTCTGCATGTTCATGAAGGTCGTTCTCGCTGTCTGTATTCGAGTTCGTACCTCTAAATCAGGGTCTAAGTCTTCTGTTAGCCAGCATCCAAGGTATTTAAGTCTAGGAACTCTTTGAATGCGTGTGCCGTCTACTACAATATCGGCTAGGACATTCGGATTTTTACTAAATATCATTATCTTTGTTTTTCTGATGTTTAATTTTAAACCTTCGGCCTCTCCTTCCGCTACGATTGCATCCATTAAACGTTGTAATCCTTCTGGACTATCCAAAAACACTACCGTGTCGTCCGCATATCTCAGATTGTTTAATATTTTGCCGTTAACTTTAATGCCGTCATTAGTGTCTTGTAGTGCCCTCTGAAAGATTTCCTCTGAATATATATTAAAAAGCAGAGGTGACAGGACGCATCCCTGCCTCACTCCCTTTTTTATTAAGGTCTTTTCCGAGCTCTCGTCTTCGGTTCTCACTGTTGCAGTTTGTTACCATTTTGAAAGTCATAAAATTTAAATATGTGCTAAAAAGTAGTATTTAGCCTCCCATTAAAGCACACAAAATTTTGTGAAGAAATATCAAGTCGTTCAAAAGTTAGTAGGGGGGGAGGACATTTTACGACCGCACTGTATATTTATGTTACCTATAAAACAGTTTTTATTTTTTGAGTACCCTTTTATTCTTTTACATGTATTAATGGAGATTAACAAGTGCCGATTTAGTTTTAAAATTTATAATTTTTTGATGTTTTGATAATAATTAGCTGTTGTGTATTGTGTGTAAAATTTATTTATCAGTGTGTATTAATTTG
>JABXWE010058808.1:0-10679 GCA_014611495.1 Limonius californicus
ATGGCTGCAGAACCACGGGCGTTGGGCTTTGACGATGATCCGCCGAAAGGCGATTGTACAACTCATTGAGGAGTTGCATTTTCCTGGGGTTGAATCAAGATGTTCCCATTAATCCGGCAATAGCCGACAGTCTGTTAGGTACCCCTTGGTACAACAGCGAAACGGAACACACATTAATGATACCCCTCACAAAAAAAAACCCGAGAGCCGCCCCTGCAGCACTTGACGTAATTACGATTGCCGATGATGGAGCTTACGGACAACCGGAGTCCTCGAGATCTAAAAATGGACTGAACTCAAAATGCAACGGAAACCTGCACTTCTCCCCTCAAAAGATTGCACAACGTGACGACATCTTACGAAATGTTCCAGAAAAGAATTTGTTTTTGACGCTCGGAATTCCAGGGAACGTTCAAGGTCTCGCGGATGAAAACAAAGCTTGCGATTTTACACAAAGAAACTATTAATCACATCTAGAGCTTCGAAAGACAAAACAAAATACCGAAAATAGTAACCCAAAATAAGAATTTAATTAAACAGCGATACTAATGCCTATGAAGCGGCAAAGAAATTACGGAACTACCAAAGTGTGCGGCAAATTTAAAAATCACATAACATGAATTGAAGTAAATCGTTTTTTTTTTGCAAAACTTTTAGCTTCATAGTTTAAAGCTGCCATGCCAAAACCAAATGAAATAAATGTTAACTTATTTAATTTCTCTGTGTTATAATTTTAGTGTTTAGCTTTCATAGAGAGAAATGTGCAGCAAAGTTGTTCACTCCCATTTGTACCTACTAGCTATAGATCTTAAAATAATTGTGATTCTCTTCCTCCTTTCCTCCTCCTCTTCTATCGACCCTTTTATCGCCCCAAACTCCTATTTTTCCTTTTTTCATTTTCTCATCTTCTTCTGTCCCTTTATTTTTCCTTTCCACTCATTTCCTTTTTCCTTTCTTCTCGTCTTTTCTCTCCACCATTGTACCATCACTGCTCTTGCCGTCCTTTAACCATTTTCCTATTTTCCCTTTTTTCATTTTTTTACCCTCTAACGCCTGTTTTTTCCCTCGTTTCCTATTTACCGTTTTGCTTTCTATCCCCTTTTCCGCCCTCCTCCTTACATTCCTTTTCCAATTCCCTTTTATTATCTCCTGTTTTCCCGACTTCCAGGCCGCATTTGGCCCTGCCGACCTTTAAATTTCTGGACAAGGTAGGAATGGCCTCCCATTGCCCTGTAATTTTAATAATGTTGTAATAATCCAAAGTTTTTGTAGAGCGCCTGGAAGGTCGTAACATATCTTGAAGATTTGTTGTAAAATACAATCAGCATGTTTTTTTAAGACTGTAATTGTATTAGGTTTGTTAAGTTATTATGGCACTAATAAATTTTATCTCTGGCATTCAGGTAACTAACTAGAATAGAAAAAGAAAGAAGTAGATTAATCGATAACACATTTCTACTAAAAATGTCCTCTTCAAGAGATTGACCACAGTTGATTGAATCCAATTTGTAGTTTTTCAACTTATTCAAAAATACTTGCCTTTTACAGTAGATGCACTTCCTCATAGTGTAATGGTAGCTGCTATTTGTATTTCAGAAAAACAAAGGATTCAAAACGAATGTCGAGTAGTTTATAAGCTGCTACGTTCTACCAGGAATCTTAACAATTATCTGCTTTGTTCGCTGAACAAAAATACTACTTCAAATTACAAAAAGATGTTCTAGAAATATTCCTCACAAGCGCTATTTAAACCCTTAACAGCTCTTGACTATTTCTGGTTCCGAAGTTCCTCAGCAGCAAGGACACGAAAAGAAAATATATAAAAAGGATGACATAAAGTAGCTACATTTGCTTCTCTTGTCGAGCGCATTACCCGTAATTGTTTGAATTGAATACACGCACACGTTATTTACACTTCTCCTACTACGCCTACTAATATTCAAATAGCTTACATTTACATACAAATATAGGTTCATTGTTTTTATTGCTATTAAATTAAAATACAAAAAAACTATAGTTGAGTTTTGCAAAATTGATAACCGATTTTTTGTCACTTATTTAATGAAAAATTCCATCTAATATGTCGTAAAGTACAAGTAGTATTGTGTGACTTAATAACAAGGGTGGAAAATAGATGGTAAGAGTGCCTCAAGCAGTACGTAGATAAATATTGTTGGTGCCACAAAAAAATTAAAGTTTAATATACACGTTTGAATAATAAATATTGTTTATACATTGTAAATAAACCGTATTTATTTGGACTGCAAAGCGAGAATTTAGTTGAATGTTGCTTGGGTGACTAAAAACTCGTGTATTTCGTTGATGTTTATATTCACCTAAATGAGAAAGTAAAAACTTTCAGAATTTAAGCTGCAGTATTTAAAAAAGTTGGCATTTTTTAGTTAAAAAAATGCTGCTAGAAAAATGTTCTATTTATTTAGATTTAGTCAAGAACTAATAGTGAAAACCTGCACTTATTCGTCAATGTTTCTAGTGTAATACAAATGCAGCTTTAAAACGTTTTACTTTAAATTTTCTTATAAAAATATCTTGGAAACTACCAATATAGCTAATTTAAAATATCGTCAGATGACAGTGAAATGCAATTAATAGGGTATCGATCTTCCTCCATTTGGTAATAAATAATTGGTGCAAAAATCTAGTATTCAGAAACTACCAATATACCTAATTTATACGACCATCAGATATCACTGAAATGCAATTAATAGATTCAATTCAGAAACGAGAAGAGAGAACGAAAAAGACTATAAATATATTACAATGAAACTCTTAAGAACTTAAATCCAATACTATATTATCCGTCACATCAGCAAATTTGTAAATAAAACCAAACCCTGTTTTCGTTAGAATTGCACAAATTAGTTAACGAGTAATTCTTTGTTTTTTGATTGTATTTTCGATGCTTCAGCATAACAGCGTAATGGTGGTTTTACGTTTCAGTGTTCCAATGTAATATTATATTTGTAAATTGAATATGTGCTAATAACTATTTTATATATTCAAACGGGGAGCTGAGCCGGTTCAGCTATAAATTATAATACAAAGAAATGGCCTTGCGACGTCCGAACCTGCTACTGAATAAAACATTTCCTGTAAGTCCCACGGTCTTTAAACTAGTAGTATAAAGACCGTGTGCAAGTCCAAGAAAAAAAAACAACGTAGGTAATACCAATTGAGTTAACAACACCTATCAAATTAATTAATTACTAAACAATTGGTTACATAAGGTTGCTTTATTTCATGAAAAGACAACTACTTCTACTTTCCACTCATTGAAACACTTTGTAAATACATAATCACAGACTACCGTCTATAGTTTTTACCATAATTCGGTGACAGGGTAGTGTAAGCCAAAAAAGATGAATTTCGCTTGATTTTTGCGCCAAGGATAAGGGAGGAGGAAAAGAGGCAGAGTTAGGCTGACGCCATGAACGACCGAAACAAAGCTACAAAAATCTGGGTGCCGCGTCAAATTGCAATGAGATAACTGAGGTATAGAGTTTTTGCTAGAACGGTAAAGTGTCACGGGAACATTAAAGAAGGTAACAAGGATACTATTATCCGTATCAAATAATAAGATAAGCTTCACGGTGTTTTAAACTAAGTTATTGACTTTAGTTCATATTTTCTCCGATTTTATAGTCCAGTTTTATTGCTAGCAAACGGTACAAAAATTAAAATTCAAGCAGCAAATTTAACCTACTTTCACGGAGCAGGAAACATCTACACGCCTGCAGTAATTAGCCAAGACTCCTTTGAGGACTCCTGGGAGCAAAACTAAAGATAATTCCTTCGAAAAATGCGTCCTACCCGCTTCGAGAACTGCTGATCAGCGGCCACCAATGGAAACACATCAAACAGCTATCACTCTCGGCATAACCGAACGGTGGCGTAAGATAGGTTATTTATTTAATGAAATTAATCTACCAACTTCAGATTCAAGCGCGTGAAAACCAGTCGACCGATACAATAATCAAAATCTCATGAGGTGCCAATCAGATATAAACATTTTCATCCTGGAAGTATTGGGAAACTAAACATTTAATAGTGGTCTGAACAGAAGAACGCAATGATGGGTGGTAATAGCATCATTTGTTATATCATAAAAATACACCTTTTATAATGAATACGTTTAATCAATGCATCATTATGCTCTAAATACAATATCCGTGGTGCTAATAGTTTTTTCTGATATGCAATAATTTATAGATCACTCTTCTCAGCTTCATAGTGCTCCTACTATTTTAATAATATAATTAGAGACAAAGTTTAACACAATTGCTTTCAATATGGAAAGCGCTTTGATTTCAACTTTCTCCGTTAGGATGAAGCTTCTTTTAAACGATAGAGTGAGTAGGTTTAAATTGTATAAAATTACAGAGTTCCACCACTTAAAAATAATTTGATACGAAACTTTATAGATTGAAACCGCTCGATATTTCCATTAATTAACAAACAATTCAAGAAATGCCATTTATATGTGTATTCATGAATACATCAATCCTCTAAATTTTTGCCTGAATTGCTATGCCCCAATTTACATAATCGAATTCTAAAACTTATTTCCAATGCTAAACGAAGCTGTTTACAAATGATGGAGATTAATTCCGTCCTCTTAACGTGCGTCGCTTATTTATCTGCAATACTGCCAGTCTACAACATGGTAGCACTAGCGCTGAAATCAATTTAATTATATTTGTTTTTAATAAAATAGTTTTAATTAATAACAAAGCAAGATGGTGAGTTCGTTTAGGAAAACATTTAACTTTGTAGTTCATGTGCCTTTAAATCGTTCGTTTTATGAAACAGGTAAATGAAGCAACAGCTCACCTTTAAAGGTCTTCGCGTTGTAGCAGGAATGTCTAGTGCAGCTGTGGATATTAAATTGGAACTTCTTAATGTTTGCTCACGGTACACATACAAAAAGTAAACAATGAAATTGAATGAAAGTCAGTAAATAATGCCAGTTGCAATACTTGAAGCCCTATTTGAATAACTTTATAGAGACATTGGTTCACAACAAAGTTTTTGTAAATCTCTAGGGTTTGTCTGCCATCCTACGTATAGTATTATTGTACAAAAGCAGACAGAAATCAGTCAATTTAATATTCTTTGCATGGTAACGTTTTCTACAACGTACAATTTTAACTTCTATGCAGTGCTGATATTCAAATTTTTTAACAATCGGTTCGCTTATCGAGTGTTGGTTCTGACGGCAATAAAGCTGTTACCTTACAACGTTCTTGCAATTGATTTTCTCTTACAGGACTTTCATTTTTCTCTCCTTTAACTTTTATGTCACAAGTTTCTGATTTTATTTGTTTAAGTTTACTAATGTAACTTTTATTATCACTTTTTCGCCATTTTGTTGTTTTAGGCTATTTTACATTGATAAAAATCCCATTCGCTACGAACATTCGACATATCCTGGGGCTTGACTTCTATATCCCCACCGGTATCAAACCGAACTATTTCTTAAAACCAATGGAAATTCAACTTTCCTGTTTACTATACTTCATCTGCTGTATGAACAAACTACTAACTGTAATAATAAGCGGAGTCCGAAAATTATGCCAGACCAGATTGGATAAATATGTGACATTACGGTAATTTGTTGAATCTTTCACTGGCCGACTGCCCATCGGAGCGTTTTGATGTATTATGAAATTATATGGTACGAGTCATTTTAATTAATAAATAAGTCCCATATTCCAAACCTTATCGAATGGTTTGTTTACATCGATAAAGGCAGTTGCACAATATCCTTTTCCTTAAAAAGCAGCGTTTATGTAGTCTACCACTCGATATACTTGCTCTGTAGTAGAACAGGCCTTCCTAAAACCAAAGTGGTAGTCCGGTATTATTTCGATTATGAGTAGGATACGCATTAGGCATCAGAGTAATAATTTTTCGAATATTTGACTTAAGATTGGTACAAGTTCATGGATCTGTATTTGCGAGCTTCCCTGGTTTTAAGATAAGGATAATTTTGGATATATTTTATGAGTAAGAAACCACCAGGCTCTCAAAATTGCTTTGCAAATATAGGAGAATATCAATATTTGAGGTTAGGGATGTGCGGCTAATTAAACTAACTTCGTTGAACTAAAAGTTTTATATTTCGTGTCTCATGAGACCTTCTTCAGAATAAATTAAATACAATTCTTTAAAACTTAAGACTTGATTCCTGTAATATAATAAGAAAACAAAATAACTTTTTTAAAGTAAGATGTAAGTATAAGCGTTCTGAAATTTAAGAACTTAACATAATAGTTGATAAATCAAAATAAATTCTGAATACAGGAGGTGGAATTAAACACGCCTTATTTTAATTATTGAATACTATACGAAATAATAATACTTAAATACATTGTTGTGGTCTACGCTATAGGATGGTAAGTTGCATTGTAACTTTTAAATTATGAAGTGAATATATGTATTTTGTAAATGTGTGTAACTGCTGAATCATGTAAATATTTATTGCTTTCGAATAAGATCCTATTCAGTGATTTCTGTTCCGAAATTCAATCTGCTGCATTGTACCGTATGTAAAATTACTTACGAACGTATGGGGTATGTAAAGGACGTGTACAAGGACTACGTCAGAGCGTGATTTAGAGTAACAGAAATATGAAATAAAAAATGATGTGGAAATCAAATATAGATAAAGGCGATATACCATAGCTAAGTTGTAGGGTGAAATATTATAACTTATTACGAAAATCTATATATTTCTTCAGCGAATGAGTTTCAGATTACTGGCAGTGCTAAGATTCTAGTCCAATTTCTGTTGTAAGGAACTGACAAACAATAGAGCGACACGATCTCATACGTTTAATTTAATTACAGCATATACAGATTGTACAATACAATGTCATTATCTATGAACTGAGACTGCAGCAGCTGGTTATAATAAAGCATATTGTTCAATACCTTACAATACTTCATCCTTGAGTCTGATAAATAATAATTGCCATGTAGGTGAATTTCACATATTCATCCTATGATATTTTTTTTAATTAAAAGAGTGGAATTAAGGCTTGAATTAATAAAACACTTATAATTTTTAAATTATTTAGTCATCATTGCAGTCTTTCCTAGATTGTGTCATTTGAGGTCGGCCGAGTTGACAAATAAGCCCACGCATATACTTATTATTTACAAACTAATTAAGTGTTCCATTTGTTGTCTAAGGTTGTGGCAAAAACAGTGTAACCCAAAATGTTGCATTTAGTGAAAATACATTTGCGATAATTCTGTGGAATACAAAACATACTTCGTATATTTTGGGTAAAATGGTTTGCCTATCAAAACGGTTAAACTAACTGTTGAAGGACAGTTTAGGAGGATTTACATTCCCGGTTACAATTGGGCGACTCCATGGTTTGAATTTTTGAGCACGAAGATATATTGGCAACATAGGGGCGAGCATTGTCATCCACGAGCAGAAATTCTGGGTTTGTATTGCTAAAGGGCGTACTTGAGCATTACGTATTTCAATTATGTTTCGCTGTGCGGTACCATTTCGAACAACAGTCATATCAGTTTTACTGTCCATTGTAATGCCACCCCAAACTATTATGGAACCACCCCCAAATATTTAGTTTCTACCACTGTAGCAAGTACGAAGTGTACTCCAAGGACTAGGATACGACCAACTTGATCCCAAACGGTGGATATCAATTCATCTGAAAACATTATATGGCTCCAATGCCGTAGTGAATAAAAAGTATCCCCATTTTATTTTCCACAGTGTAGAAAGCCCGTAGGCAACACCATATGCTTAGTTACAAAGCAAAAATTAAATAAACTGTGGGTGATTAAAAGCTATTTGCTCAGTGATGAAGCAGCTCTTGCAAAATACTCATGCTCCTTCATGACCGACTAACATCCTGTCGCCAAGTACTATTTTCCGAGTGACTATTTTCCTCCAAAAATGAAATATTGTGTTTTGAATAGTAAAATGACTTTACGTTAGTCTCGGTGTGTTTTCAATTTTATCTAAATCTGATAACACCTTTCTGATTCACTGTGTATTACACTTGAAATGTTCTGAAAATTCTCGGAGTTCTCAGGGGTGTACATTCATTATGACATAACATACTTTTGTAGACCTTCACAGCTTCTATTGTCATTTAAAAAGTTAAAAAATTAAACATGCACAAAATACTATATCTGGACGATGGCTATATTAAACTATATATAAAGTTCGAATGCGTAAGCTCTATTAAAAAACTGGCGTGGCTCAGTGGTAAGACAGCCAAGCTTTAGATGTATAAGTCCGAACGCTTCCCGGTTCGAATCACTCCCGGGGTCGGAAATTTATCTAATTGCCTGGGTGGTCGGTACTGGGTCCCGTTTGCTATCGGGAATCAAATTAATGGCACTCCTCGTATTACGGTCGCATTAGAGGTGTAGTATCAAGACCATAAACAGAAAAAATCATCCACACACACACCAGGCAAATTAAGCACGGTTTCGCACTAACACGGTAACCCGCAGGGTCGGGCTCTGTTGTCCATAGCACAAACTAACTTAGTTTTGCCTCATACCGCCTCGACACTGAGCAAGCGGTACAAACAGTATGCTTTCCTGTCACATTTTCTTAAAATCCTATTGTTCCGACGAATTTTTAATCAATTGTGTTAACGAAAGAAACAATTATTTGGGATAAAAGAGCACCTAATGTATAGCTCTTCTAAATTCTATACTGTCAAAGTTCATGAGGACTTTTAAAACCCAATGTATTTCGAATTTCTATAGGCCAATAACAATAATTCTTTTAAATAACGAACTGACATTTTTGCAATATTGTGGTTTTCTATTATATAGGTAACAAATGGTGCCAGAGTTTTTCGCGTCTCGTTACATCTCTGACTTGATCTAACGACTACCACCGTGGTGATAGCCGGGACCATAGGCTATGCCGTGCCTAATCAGTAGTGCCAATACATGGGCTACCTTCAGTAGTTGTATTCTAAAGTTAACTTGATTTGATTGTTACCCAACTATGTGTAATCTCATATTTCTTACTAATCGCTGTGAGCGGTAAGCACTACTTACCGCATTGGAAACAAACGGAGTAAATGCATGAAAATGCTCGATCATGCAGAATTTCTGGTATATTTTCAGATTTCGTATTTTAAACATAAGCCTCATGATACCGGCTATAATACGAGCAATGTTTATAAAAATTATGTAAATTTTTGTTTGCAGGAATAAGTAAAATAAAAATTACTGAAATAAAGATGAGATAGCTATAAAATGAGATGTAAATTGTGATCTACTGTGAAAGTTCATTTTATTTCAAAGGGAGTAATTTTTCAGGTCCCTCTGTATTAAAGACTAATACTTGCTAATCTGAAAGCGCAAACATAGCCGCTCCTGGTCGGTTAATTCACCACATCTCTCGTTTCCCCTTGGACTTCATAATAATAACGCCAACGTAATTTTACCCAGGTTGCGCTATATGTTAGTAAAATTTACAAAAGCAAAGGAAGAGGTTTGGGCGAACTAGCGTATAGCCGCAGGTAAATTGTTAATCCGTGTTTCACATTAAATGAATAGAAAAATCCTTTGTTAATAAACAACAACAACGCCACTTTTACAACTTTTTAAAATGGAATACAATTTTGCTCATAACATCAAAGTGCATATTTACATTGCACACATTTATGAGACAGAACAGGAAAGTATAATAAAATGAAGCTGCAATAATGATAAGTTAGTTCGAGAAAACAATTTAATTTCAACGATTGATCAGTTACTTATTTGTAACATTGACACCCATAATTTATATACCTATTATATATATAATTTATATTCTTGCCTATTTAGAATTAAATTATAGTTTTTAATTTTTCTTCTCTAAACCATTCTCTTAATTATTTAAGACACACAGATTGCTGTAGATTGTAAATTTATAAGCAGCTAACCTTTATAAGGTAAATCCACCTAATGTTTGAAGATATTTTCAATAACTTAAGAAGATTAAGATTAAGCATCATCAAAATCGTCCATTTCAGCGCATATTATTAGTGAGCTTGGATATTTACACTACGTGGAGATATTCACTTACTTCTACAATATTCTGTTTAGTATTCACCTGCTTAATTACAGTATTGCAGTAAAGTTAAGCTGATTTAAATAACTAAGTACGGAGATTACTATTAATTTTTAATACACGGATAGTTCACGGGAGAACACGAGCTATTGATTCCAAAACTAGGCAACCCAAAATACAGATCACAAGGTACTTCCATATCTAAATTTTTATTGGCAGTATTATAAATCTGAGATGCCTGTTTGGTCATTATTCAGCTTACTCTCTAAATAAACTATTTGTGAGCAAAATGAAAACCTTTATTTATAAATATATTCCTATTCTCCTCCTTTTTGAGTTTTATAGCCATCTCTTGTATTCTGCGTGGTTGTTAGCCAATATTTTCGTTCTTGCTTTGATTGTCCTTTCTATCTTCGTATTCCATTTCCGTTTCTAGGATTGCCTCCATAACATGCTTTGTCAGTCTTGCATAGTACATGTCTAAACCATTTGTGTTGTTTTTCTTCTAGTGTTTGTTTTAATGCCGTAACGCCTGCCGGCTTTTATTCTCGTATTTCTAATCCTGTCCAGCCTAGTTTTAGCCGCTATTCTTCTG
>JABXWE010058862.1:0-20259 GCA_014611495.1 Limonius californicus
GAAGTTTTCTGTGGATATTCCGTAGTGAATAGTGATGGGGACGTCTACGTTCCATGTAGATAATGAATTTGGGGTGTCCTCGGTAGTATAGGAGCCCTGAAATGTAAATTGGTGTAATGTTTGTATTTTACTTTCTGTTGATATGTTTTTGTCAAGTTTAATTTGTGAATTAAGATTTCATTATTGTTTTAATTAGTTTATGTGTTGTAGTGTTGAAGTACCTTTGTTTAGTTAAATTACGTGGTTTATTTACAATAGTGAGATTTAGGTAAAGAAGATTGATTTTGAGATTAGAAATTTATTATTATTTATTATTGTGCTGTTAATCGATATAGATGATATAAATGTTTATAATTAAGGGGTATGAAAGGTTTTGTATCTGTTTTTCATAATTTTGTGACTCAATTGAAGTAATTTGTGTAAATTTTCAATTTTAAACACATATAATTTTTTTATCATGAATATTTGTGGGACTTATATTAAAAGATTTGTAATTTTTCTAAAATCACGATTCTGAAATTTGTTTGTTGAAATGTGAATTGTTTATATTGTTATAAGCAATTTTAATTTATTTAAAAACATATGATGATCTAAAAGATAAGTTTCTGTAAGGGCATTTTAAAATTGTAGATTATTTTTCAGCATAATTTTGGAATTTAGTCGGTTTTAAGTGCTTGAAGTGGAAGCACGCGTTTCTAATCGCTCCTAATTTGAAAATACAAACCATTTAGGACGATTATCCAGATTTTGAGGCGTGGCCAAGTTTTGTTTATTAATGTAATTTTTAGGTTAAAGTTTATTTGTTTTTAACAAAGTTTAAGTTAATTAAAAAGGAACTTATATGGAGTGTTTGTCCTTTATTGTTTATAATAATAAAACCTCACCTGTTATTATTCTTCAAAAGTGTTTTAGTTTACAAAAGTTCCCGAAAAGAAAATAATTCAATTAAAAATCAGTAAAAGATTATTTCTTACTGATTAATATAGTGAAGTTACTTACCTGGAGTTCTTTAAGAACTTCTACAAAATTACTGAAGTGTTTTAACCTGGATATCGGCACTTTTTACGAGAAGGCTGGTGGAGTTGCATTTTTCAACAATTATTTGTGCACCGAGGGACGCGTAAATATGAAATTACAGTGATCAAGGCTGAAATACAGCAATCGTATGTGTTTCGAGGAAGTAGGCTGTATAGTACGTTCCATAGTCATTGGAAATTAAGATAAGTTCACAAGTATTTTCTGTATTTATTTGTTTAATTCTTAATTATAATTAGATAACTATCTTGGGTGAAGCCACGAAGGTTGATATTTTTATTAGAACCCTGAGATTTCTTATAAGAAGATATGCTGATCTAAATTGAAATTTAAGTTGTTTGTTTGATATATAATTGATTTTAATTTAATTATGGGCGCTACTAACGTGGAGTTTAGTTTATCAATTTATTTATGTTTAATTAATATTTCTACAATATTACACGACAATATATATATATATATATATAACGCTGTGCAGACATGGGCTCAGAAAAATTTTATTTTTATTTTTAAGTTCAGGTCATGACTTCTGAAGAGGTTTTACATCTTTACGGATGCACCTCTTTCCTTTTCTACTCTGCATTTAGTTTCCAGGGAATGGTCTCATTGTCGTTTATTGTAGTGCCAAGGTAAGTATATTTATTTACTCTTTTTATGTGTTTTTTGTTAATTATTATTTTGGATTGATGGTATTCTATTTTTGCTTGTAGCCATATATTTAATTTACTTGTGATTAACGTCGAAGCATATCGTTGGTTTGTTTCTGCTATCTTGGACATTAGCTATTGTAAGAATTCTGGAAGGCCCGCAAACACTGCTGCATCGTCTGCGTATCTTACGCTATTTGCACATTTTCCGTTAATCACTATTCCATTATTTACATCTTCCAGTGCTTCTCTAAAAACCTCTTCTGAATATATATTAGAAAGTAAAGGGGACAGCACCCAACCCTGTCGTACTCCACGTTGTATATAGATATATTATCTTAAAAGAACAATACGTGTAGATACATACTTAAAGTAAATCACAACCAAAAATATTTTACGCTTGCGGGTTAAAGAAACAAAAGTTATTTTATTATGCTTACATAAACATATGTTTTCCTTAAAAATTATATTGTATAAATATATTTCTGATACAGTTCTGAAATTATCTGAAAACTTTTTGATTCTTAAAACGCATTAAACGTTTCGTTCTTTACATGCGCTACACATGTCTTGATGCATTACATTTTCTTAAAAACACCTAACCTTGAACCCCATTTAAAAATTACCAGACTAATAGATATTTATTTTAAATTGAATAAAAAAATAATATCTCACAGTTGGTATCAATGTTATGGGATAACTTATTTCAACATTAATTTGAAAATATTGACGTGTTTTTAGTAGTAAAATTGGTTTATGCATCATCGAATCATGTGCTAGCTAACATTTCCATAAACGTTGACCCATGCGCGAAAATGTTGTTTACAAAATAATTTTAAATGGCCGATGGCGCTTTATATTGTAGTACTTTCATTTGTAAACGATGTTTTCAGGTACCCCATAGAGAAAGTCTAATAGCGTTATATAAGGAGATCTCGGGGGCCATATATTCTTGCGAAATTATGTGTGGTGGCACCTACCTGCAGAAAGTAACAATTTACTCCCATAATTTTAACTAACTTAGCGCAACGAATCTGCCAATATACGTTACTTGTATTTATGACGATATTGGTTTAGTGCGTTACCCAATCACAGCACAGTGATATTTGTCAAAACGGCATAGAAGCAAGATTGGGTCTTCCCGCTTTGTTAATTCTGTGTAATGTACTCACAATGACGTCATAAATATATCTATAACATAGTTGGTTCATTCGCTGTCTCAAGAATTAACCAACTGTTGCCCGCGTTAAGCTTTGGAAACTCGTAAAATATTCACATTCTGGTAGATATTGATTTCTTATCAGTATTCCGAATTTAAGCGAGTTTTGTCACGAGTTAGTTTATTCAATTGTTACCTTCTCTTAGGGAAAGTTTCCGGAAGAGCCCTTGTGACGGTTTAAATACTTAATGGAGTCGTTCAATATTTTGAGGTTATTAAAAAAGTCAATAGCGACAATAAAACTTTGTTAGTGTTAAATTTTTTTTTATGAAAAAATATGGAAAGTTAAAGCATTTTAACCACTGAATTAGTATGACTTAAACCAATTAAAAAGTTCTTTATCGAAGCACACACATAAGCTCACATTATTTCGGAAACACAAATCTACTATATATCGGTTGCATAGCGGAGCGCTGCGGACACCGGTCAAACGGTATAGTCCAGCACAATCCACGCTGGTCAGTACTTGGATGGGTGGACCAATATAGTGGGTATGTAACTCGTCGTGCTTCGGAGGGTACGTAAAACCGTCGGTTGCGGTTGTCATACAAACATCGTTGACAATCGTAAACCATGTAGTGGAACTTCTCTTCTCTGTTCGACGGGTTAGGTTAGCCTCCTGCCCAGCATACGTGCAAAAGAAGGCTCACATAACCTACTCTATTGTAGGTAATTAACAGGTCATTGACGTATCCACAGACGAAGAAATCTACATATGTTTTTTGAAATAATATTAATAATAATTTTGTGTTATACATATTACAGATTACCGACTATTAGCAGTAATTACAGTTAACGCAAATACATGTGTACCGCTGTGCGAGTAGCGATATCGTAGTTCTTTTTAAATATTATTTACTATATTCAGTTCAGTTCTTCTTGAATTGTTAAGCCGTGGCTTCTACCTACTATGGGTAGTAGAGTAGAATGCCGAGAATAAACGAAGTACAGTGGGGTGGTAAATGCCTGCAAGGACAGTCTACTTAAGACGTTAGCTAGGCATCAGCTTTGCGTGTTTTGGCGTAATAATTTATTTAAAACGTTTGCCAATCCACTAACTGATTACTATGCGATCATTCCCTATGCTGTGGCGGAAAGCGATATTAGTGTTACCACGTTACGTGTTTATCATGTGAATATAGGCTGCAGTAGTACGCTATTAGTATGAAATTGTATAAATTCAAAGATAGCATGGGCTGGTTGTTAAGGAATTGACTAACTAAAATTTAACTCGCCCACAGCACATGGTGGTTGAGGAAAATGATTTCCCGCTAGGATTCGTACATCAAAAGATATTAATAATTGTAGAAATTAATCTATGATGGTTCTAGGTCATTTGCTCGCCACCACTTGCTCGTCGCCGTTTGCTCGTCACCGATTGCTCGAATGCCGACTGCTTGCTGAGAAAAATGCTCATCAAGTCAGCTGCTCGCCATGCGTTTGCTCGACAGATAACTTGCTCGCAGTACTAAGTGCAACTGTACCAACACAGGAAAACTAGTTCATATTTTGTTAGGCACTTTCATTTGTAAAATAATTTAGCATTCCTAATTAAAACATTTATTTATATATACTATAGGTATAGGGAGAGAATTATTATTATTAAATAGATTTTGATATTTTATGGAAATATTCGTTTATATAGTCTATCTCACGTAACAACTCCTTTCAAGGTCATTTTGAGGTAGCAACGCTTCGTATGAATCAAGATTACTAGTATGGTCAGCGGTTCTAAACATAATGTGGTGTGATGTCTCCTGCCTTTATGGCCTTTACCTGTAAATAAAAGTCGCTGTATTTGTAAACCGTATCAATAAATAAATAAATCCTGGAAGCAAACGTGCACACCGCATTCAGATTTTGACGTTTATTTCTACGTATTATTAGTAATGGAACAAAATTCATTATTAAGCTGTTGCTTTTCTTTACTTACGAAACAATTTCACACCGAATTTTTCAAAGTGTGTGATTCAGAAGGTACCTAATAAAGTAATTAAATAGAAATATGGTATTGTTTTCGTGGTACCACCTAAAGAGAAAGTATTGAAAAATACTTAGTCATACCAAAATATTTGCAAACATATTGTGATGCAGACATCTTATGTCAAAATAATGACATTAAATGTTTCTGGAGTGAAACAGTGTCATTATGTTAACTGTGTAGATTAGTTATTGAACTGTACTTAATTTTCAAATTAAATTCCTCTAATAAATGTGTTTATCATCGTAAGTACTTGTTGAGAACCGCACGTTCGCTTTCCCCTCGCTGGGCTTCTGAAGAATGAAGCTAGAACATGCGCAAGCACAAGCCATCTCGCTCTAACGTAATTAGCCGCTGACTAAAAGCTTTGCGCGTTGTGATGCACTCAATTCATGTGCGCTAGACATCCGATCTCTGTCTGAGATATAGCGCTTAGTGAGCCGCTGACAGAGATGCAAAATTAACAGCACTAGGATGTTGACGCTGCACGCAGAAATTTCATCGGAGTTGTTAGGTGAGATGGACTATATACGAGCAAACCAAAAAAATTGTTTCTACAAAATGTGTGCATCTATGCGTGTGTGTTAGTGTGTAGTCGTAGATTTCATGAAATCGACTGGTCCTATTTTATAATCTAGAGCTTTATTAAAAATGTGTCATATACAATAGACTTCTGAAAAAAACTGGAAGCGGACGTTATATATATATATATATGTATATGTATATGTATATGTATACACACACAGTAAGACCCAGTTTAACGCTACCCCGATTAACGCTGATTCGATACAGCGTGGTTTTTCCGAACCCTAAAGAAGCGCTAAATATTCCATGATTCGATATAACGCGCTTTTACTTCAAGACTCAACTGCGCTAAATTTACGCTGAATCAATTTATCGTCGTGTTTCCATTGATTCGTATATAATACGATTTCCTGAACCCGAACCAATCAGCGAAAGGTGGCGATTCGACGTAGCGATGTAATTGTCCTAAACTGTAAATGTATGTTTGTCCCGTGTATTTGCTTTCCCCGTACATAACACACGAAAAATAAAAACCTGTGCTCAGCTGATCGCATTTGCGTATTTTTTTTTCAAAGAAATTTTAAGTGCATACAGGCCGAGCACAACGAAAGTGCGTCTCTCTCCCTTTCTCTCCCTCCCTCTCATTTTTTTCTGTTATATATATTTATAAGTTAATATGACAATAACGTCAAATTAAAGTAAAACTGGTATATTGTGGGTCGCGAGAATCCTGTCCCTATTTACTATGTGTTAAGATGGCCCCGTTTCACGCTGTTTCGTTTAGCGCTTTATCTTATAGGAACGCATCCTGAGCGTTAAACGGGGTCTTACTGTATATCACCATCTACAGTGTGGTCCTGAAATAGTTTGTCAAACTTTTGGAGCGAGTTCTCCACACCAAAATAAGAAAAAAAGTTCATATAAACCATAGTCCAGAAATGCTTCGTTACGGAGTTACAGCATTTTAAAGTGAGATTTGTCCGATCACTTTTCTGCATATAATTATGGAATAGTTGGATCAATGTTTTAAATTTTTATGTGCATACCTTACTCATCAAGGTTGAAAATTAGCGCCTAGTTTCGTTTTAATAAGTGCACCAGGGGCGTCTCAAGTGGGTGGATTAGATGCTGTTTTCTGCAATTTCTTTTACATTGTTTTGCTTGTCTTTTTATTATTCGTTGTGCAAGAAAGGTACCCTTGTTAAAAGTAAATAAAGTTAACCGTTTCCGATATAATTCAATTATTATGAAAAATCGAGTTGCTGTGAACATTTGGAAATTTTGTACTATATGGATTAAATTCGCAAACGCTTAATAAGTAAGATTACGTTTAAATAAAACATTTGTTGGGTTGTACCAACTTATTCAGGACCACCCTGTACAATTACGATTGGCTGTGGCTACATCACCTCACCCGTAGATGAGCTTGTGTTTTATTATTTGTTGCAGGTCACCTGCCCTTCGCCACCACTGAGTGAAAGAGAGAAATGCAGAAGCACTACCGTCTTAAATAATTTTTTTATACGCTCCATGTTTAGTCGACCCCAACATAACAAAACTTAAATTAGTTATTACAAAATATCGTTTATTACTTTGTTAAATAAGTTCCATATTCTTAAAACCTAGAAATTTAATATTTTGTAGAAGACAAGGTAAAAATATTTATTTTTAATTTTATGTCGAATAAATCCGAAAAAAAATAATAATTGTTATGTAAATAACGTTGGTTTTTATTTTCAAACAAATTTCAACGGAACTGCCTTAGGCTTCAGCTTTTAAACCCGAAATGCGGCCTTTATGTTGTTGCAAATTTGGAGTTAGGTGTATTTGCCCTGGCATTTCCTTCTCTTTCAGTTCTTCCCTTTTAAAGCGAGCGACATAAATTTAATATTTTTACTTGTGCAAGCCTTTCATTTTCCAAAATACACCAAGAAATTAAATTTTTGACCGCTTCAGCAAATTTCTGTTTACATACCTTCAAAGTTTGTTAGCTTCGTTAGGTGGACTGCTTTGATTTTAAATTTAATTCTCAGGATGTTCGTCGACTTTGCATGCGATTTACATGTGAAAATCCGTGGCTTCTTTAGCATCCTGAGCCTCTTCAGGTAATTAAAACAGCCACGGAAGAAGCTAAGCAGATTTCCCGCAATCAATCATGCGTGTAATTGGTTTGTAAAAAACATAGATGCTAGTCATCACGGTATTATTTTCAAATCAGCTTTAGTGTTGCATCACACTAATTGGAGTTAAAGTTAGAGTTTGTTGATCTAAAAAGTTGTAGAAGCGTTGAGCTCAAATATAACTCATGTTAAAAGGGGCGTATGATATTATATGGGCATTAAACAAAATATCATGCAAAGAAGGGTTGTGGAACGAACGCAGATGACGTCAAAGTTTGGAAACTGTGATTTTCTTATATTACGTATTCTATTACAGACCCATAGCCAGATGGAGACAAGGGTTTTTGTCCTTTGGCCTTTCGAACCTAAAGCTTTTAAACTTCAGGGATACTCGTCCTACATCTAACAACCCAATCATTTATTTACGTCAAAGGTATTGCCCTTATAACTTTGTCATTACCAGATTAAGGAGGAAGAAGCAACCTAGATGGGGTCATCTACTGATTAAGAAGAGAAAAACATAGAGACAAGGAGATTAATCAACCGAAAACTAATTATATTATTATACAGTGTGAGCTGTAACATTTTCGATAAAAATTGGCTGGCGTAAACGTAAGTTTTTCTTATGCTTACTGTTTCTAACATTTGTTGCAATTATTTGATAGTGATGAATTTCCAGTTGAATTGCTAGAACACAAAATATTTATTTCTGAAGGCATAACCTAACATTCATAGAGGTACCTGGTAAAAGTTAATATTGAAATTGCCCGAATGAATTCTACACAAGGTTAAAAGTAAAGAAGATTCCTGAAATCATTGTAATTCTATGAAACGTATAGGACACTTAAAAACAGAATTTCATTTTCTCCTATTTTACTTATTTGGAGTATTCCAAAATGCACAGTAAGAAATTACGGATAGTCATGAAAAACCAGAATTTTATCCTTTAGAGCAGAGTAGCGAAAGAAAGCAAATTGTTACACTATAATGAGTGGCATATAATCGTAAATACTGAACATAACCTTAATTTTATAGTTTAATATTGTTTACTTTAAGTAAAATTTAATTAAACGTATTTCATGGTATGATTAGATTATTAGTATCATTATAATTTCAGCTTAATTTTAGGTAAACATGATTCTTAGTATTAAAAGATAGATTAATGTTATACAACATACACAAAAAATTTTACTACCAATTTTTCTGTCAAATTTGCTTATTCCTGCATAGCATACAATGAGGTACACACTCTATTTTCTCGTTTCATATTCTCTTCTCCTTAGTTTCTTATATAACCTACGCTAAACTTGAACCTCCTCGAATATGTAAATCATGTTGATAAAATTAATCAATCAGGGATAAGTTGTAGGAGGTCTACTGGCAACTTTCCTTAAAGGTCGAATACTCAATGAAAACCTTGACATTTCCTAATAACTATGGCAAGGGACTTTACAGGTATTTAGGTGGATATAATACAAGACTAATAAGTAGGTACACAGTTGACATAATAACGTCCAAGCACATACAAAAGTTCCAAAACACAGAGCAAAAATATTAAAAAGGAATACACAGTATCACCACTAAGCACAGCACACACGTCTAATAAGAAAATACAAACACACAACACTTACAATAAAATTAGAGCCATATAGTACTTTAGGTACACACAATACCGATATGGAGCTCACAGCTCTAACAATAAAATCTTCCTCTTCGAGTACTTTATCTCCTACGAGACGTAGCGATCTTCTCTGCTATGTCTGTGTTGGGCGTTTTTAAAGTGTCACAGACATAGAGGACCTACAACTTAACGTGTGCTCCGAACCACGGGAAGTGTAAACACTTCTACTACAGAGAAGATTTACTAGGCAGAATACCTCGCTGGTTTGCCATTGCCTGGCGAGAGAGAACGGCCGTTAAAAATTTGAAGCTCTGGTACTGGGAATTGAACCCAGGATCTTCAGCGTAGAAGTCTAACGCGCTAACCTCTAACAATAAAATAGAACCTCTAAACTCTCATAATAAATTAGAGGCGCGCAATCCTTTAGGCACATGCAGTACTATCTCTAAGCTCGATAATTATAATCAAATAGGAACACACAAATCTCACAATAAATAAAGAGCGCCCAGCCGTTTAGATACACACAGTAATATTACTGAGTACAAGCTCTAACAATAAAACAGAAATACGCAAGTTTCACAATAAATCAGAAGTGCACAGCCCTTTAAGTGAACCCAGTATCCTTATAATAAAATAGGAATTTAAAACTCTTATAATAAATTAGGAACACGCAGCCCTTTAGGTACACACAAACCCATTGCGGAGTAGGTACACAGCATTAACAATACATACAGGAGATTTTTCTTTTTAGTATACATAGCCTATGTATACTTTTAAAAGAAACGCGTCAATTTCGCCTATTGTGTAGGCAACCAACTATACAGGCAATTCAAGCATGCTGTGACCACAGCAATCAAATTAACTCAATGCTAAAAAATAAAATTAATCTTTATTTAGTGTCAAACAATTGTTAAAAAATTTAAATCAGAGGGATGCGTAATAAATTCCCATAAAATAAAAACTGAAAGTAATCACGTTTTAAGCGAAGAAATGAAATGAAATATTTTATGCTACGTTGAATAATAATAATTAAAAAAAGTTTGCCATTGCCGGGAATTGAACTCGGATCAACTGCTTGGAAGGCAGGTATGCTGACCATTACACCATTTCGCCGATTATGTATGTGTTTTGTACAAAAGAATTATAATGTGCACGGACCTTACGGGAACATCATCCTGTCGATTTTTATTTAATAAATAAGTCATCATCTGCGTCCTATATACCTAAAAGGTGAAATACTTATTTAATATAAACACTGCATCAACATAACCTTCATACTCAAATAATTCACAACTATAGTGACGTTTGTTTCTAATTTTTAGTTGTCGGTATAGTTGGTTGCATACACAATAGGCGAAATTGACGCGTTTCTTTTAAAAATATACATAAGCTATGTATACTAAAAAGAAAAATTCCCTGTATAATATTCTTACAATTAATTAGAGACACAGTCTTTTCTTCTTAGAGTGCTTTATTTCTTACGAGCCGTAGCGAACTTCTCTCCTATGCCTGTGTTACGCGTTTATAGAGTGTCACAGACATAGAGGACCTACAGTTCAACGTGGGCTCCGAATCACGGGAAGTGTAAACACTTCTACTCCAGAGAAGATTTACTAGGCAGAATACCTCGCTGGTTTGCCATTGCCTTGCGAGGGAGAACGGCCGTTAAAAATCCGATGTTCCGGTGCCAGGAATTGAACCCAGGACCTTCAGCGTATAAGTTGAACGGTGATTAAACTGTGAATTTTTGAAAACAGCATGTCTGAGAAAAAGAAGGAATTTGAAAAAAATCGAGTTTCGGCCAGTTATTAAGTATTTATTGTTGAAAGGGTTATCGGGCAAAGAAATTTTTGCTGATATGGTAGAAACCTTAGGTGATCAGTGTCCTTCATACGCCACTATTAAAAACTGGGTTGCGGAATATAAAAGAGGAAAATCAGATGTGAAAGATGAGCTCTGGAAGACCAATTTCTGTGACCACTCCGGCAAACATTGATTCTGTCCATGATATGATTTTAGAAAATCGACGTATTGGGATTAAGAATATTGCAGAAGTATTGCACATTTCCTATAAACGTGTGTGTCACATCATTAACCACGACTTGGGTATGAGAAAGCTTTCGGCTAAATGGATTCCAAGATGTTTGAATTTTGTTCAGAAGTGCGTTCGATTGACAATGTGAAAGGGAATCTGCCGCCGTTTTGCAGAAGATTCCTCAAACTTTTTGGATCGGCTTGTTACTATGGACGAAACATGGATCCATCACTATGACCCGGAGACTAAAGAGCAATCCAAACAGTAGAAGCATGTTGGTTTTCCACGACCCAAAACATTCAGTGTTCAAAAATCGGTTGGCAAGATTCTTGCTTCAGTTTTCTGGGACAAAGATTGATAATTCTGATAGATTATTTGGAACGGGGTAGAACTATCACGGGAACATATTATACTGAGTTCATAATAAAATTACGTAAGGAAATTATTGTAGAAAAACACCGCGGAAAACTTGCCAGATGTGTGCTCTTTCTGCATGACAACGCTCCTGCTCACAAGTCGTTGATTGCACTTCAAAAAATTGATGAAATTGGTTTTGAATTAGTTGGCCACCCGCCCTATTCTCCGGATTTAGCACCGGCAAACTATTATTTGTTCCCAAAACTCAAAAAACATTTGAAAGGTTAAAGATTTTCGACAAATGACGAAGCAATATGTGCCGTTGAGGAGTGGTTTGCAGACCAAGACAAAGATTTTTTTAAATTTGCTTAGAATTACTTTATGAACGTTCTCCTAAATGTATAAGTGTTAAAGGAGATTATGTTGAATAAATAAAATTTTGTTTTAAAATATGGCGGCGTTTTATATGGTAGACTAAGTACTTATCAATATCCTCTCGTAAGTACACCCAGTATCATCACTAAGCACACAGCTATAACATTTAAGTAGGGACACACAAGTCTCATAATAAATTTGGGGGCACAGCTCTTTATGTACACACAGTAACATTACTAATTACACAACTCTAATAATAAAATAGAAACAAACGAGTTTCACATTAAATTAGGGGAACACAGCTCGTTAGATAAACGCAGTGCCCTTATAATAAAACAGGAATCTACAACTCTTATTAGAAGTTTGGGATACACAGGCCTTTAGGTAGACGCAGTACTATTACTAAGCACACAGCTCTAACGTTTAAATAGGGACACAGAAGTTTCACAATTTAAAATTAGGGCAACAAAACTCGTTGGATAAACGCAGTGACCTTATAATAAAATAGGAATGTACAACTCGCGTAAGAAGTTAGGGATACACCGGTCTTTAGGTACACACAGTGCTATTACTAAGCACCAGGGCCGTAGCTAGCTTTTTTCGGGCCCTGGGCAAGAATTTATATTTGGGCCCCCATAACACTAGATATTACGAATTAAATAAAGTTGCTTACCTTTTTCCCTAAAACAATAGTTTTGAACTCCTGTTTGCTAATGATTTATCCGAGTATTGATAAAGCACTCACACAAAACATTTTAATTGCCATAGTTAATTGTATATTTAAATGACAAAAATTAATTTCTTTTGCCGATACTATTTTATAATAAAAAAATCTGAAACGTGTAGAAACCAAATATTTGGTCAAGAAAAACAGATACAATCTCGCATTTTATTATTATAGATTTAAAATTTATTTTAATTGAATTCTTCCAGCCTTCATTTCGGTAAATTAATATTCTTTTGTTGTAATGCTTTATTTGTTCGGTAAATGCATTGTCATATTTTATTCCATACAAAAAGAGGACAAATAAATTTGTAATTAATTTGCAACAATAAACTTTTTGCATTTTATGCAGCTGCAGGATTTGACAAATCATTTTCAATTCTTTCAAATTCTTTCTTTACTTCCGTTAATTGCAAACATAGTGATTTTCTGGCATTGGTCTTTGATGACCATCTTGTATCAGAAAACCCTTTAAGTGAAAATTGTAAATGTTTCATATAATTTTCCCACGGCGTTGTTGAGGAAGAACAAAGTTAAATAATCTCTGCACGGTACTAAAAAAAGAAACCATTTCTGGTGTTGTAGGTGCATCATGAACCCCCAGCTTAGATTATGGCGCAAGGTTCAAATAAAACCAAATTATTAATTTCCAAAATACGAGCTCTTGCCCCTTTATATTTGTCAGCCATGTTGGCACCGTTGTCGTAGCCTTGTCCTCTGACATCATGTATATTTAATTTGTTAGTTTCTAATTTATTTAAAATTTCGATCATTAAACGTTGTTTTTTCATAAGATTGAATGAAGTCGATAAAACTTTCTTGGATTATTACTTTACCATTACGGTCAATATAAACGTATCTTTTAATCTTGTTATGCTCGTTTCAAATTTGCCGGTTTATATGAATTAATTTCTTAATTTGTTTGCCGCTTCGTAAGAATTCATAACGTTATTTTAATTGCAGTCTTATTTTGGGTTACCATTTCGCTATTTGTTTTGTTTTTCGAAGTTTAAGTTATGTTGACAGTTCCCTTTTGTAGGCTCAAAACTACCGATTCTTGTTTTTCTCGCGCGTGACCTTAGGCACTTCTGATAATTCACCTGTTAATTTTCGTTCTAGAACTGTCCAGAACATTTCGAAATATGGTGCAATCTTTTTCGTGGGGGAAGGTGCAGATTCCCGTTGCGTTTTTAAGTCAGTCAATTTTCGATCTCTGATGACTCCGGTTCGGGGACCGTAATTACGTTTAAGTGCTGCAGGGGCGGCTTTTGGTTTTTTTTCTAGGGGTATCCGTTATGTGGGTTTAGTCTCGCTGTTTTACCAAGGGGTATTAAACAGACCATCGGCTACTGCCGGATTTAAAAGGAAGCACTGGATTCAACCCCGGTAAAGCCAATTCTTGGTGAATTGACCGATCGCCGTTGGGCAGATTAATTTCGAAGCCCAACCCCCGTCGCTCTGCGGCTATTTTTTTTATACCATCGTTCGAAGAGTCCCGTCTTTCGTTCAACGTTAACAGCCTGTTGAAATCAGCGCATTTTCCTGCATCTGGAAATCGCCATTACATTGTGCCTACCTCGTTTTAAGCCGTCCACCGGAATTCAAGGTAAAATCCAGTTTTATGTTGTGATAAAGAAACCTTTTTTTTGCGCGCGTTAACTTGCAGACTTCAAATTTAACTTCATGTAAATACAAAAAAAAGCGACCTTCAGTCGCCATATGTGGTGTTAGTTGTTTATTATAAAACTACCAGATTATATTCTGTGTTATTTTTGTGAACCTCAGCGTCGCTGGTGTTACGTAGCTGTATGAAAAACGTAAATCCCGTTGCACCAGTGGCGGCGAGTTTTTTTCTAAACGTTCAAAAATTAAAATTATGTAATCCAAACTTGTAGCGTTATCACTTGTCATTTTTAACCGTTTAATTATATGTGTGTTAAAAGTAGCACTGCTAAGCATACACAATTCTCACAATAAAGTTTGGACACAGCACCATTACTGAGCACACAACTCTAATAATGAAATAGGAATTCACAACTGAGAATGTGAGATAGTAAATTAAGCGCATACAGCTGTAATTCCAACATCGAACCACATCACACAATTTCAAGTAGCCAGTTCAATATTTAATTAGACGCACACGTGACTTCTGAGATCTTCCTATTCGCAACCGTTCAATCCAATATGTGCTACTTCAAATTTTGTCTATGCTGCTGTCAAATATGATTAGACAGTATAAAAGTTGCAGACTGTTATTGGAAATAATATTGTGAAGCTGAAATTCTATCAGCAAGAGTTGCTAGGATAGTTACTGAGCGTAACTAGTGGGTCAGTTTCAAGTTTAAGATTAGTTTATATTTGAACTGGACTTTAGGTAATATTCGGTTTAAACAGGGCCCTAAGAAAAGTAGGAGAAAGTTATGTAAGTTATGTAAATCATAAGTCTTAAAAAATGTATTAAGAAGGTTACACCATCGTTTATTGCAATTATACAATGCCGTACAATAAAATCGGCACTTTTGCGTCTCTACTCGTTAGCGGAGAAGCGGTGAGTCAAACTGAATATACACTATTCGCATTTCGAATAGTTAGACTAATCAAAGTATTCAAAATCTGAATGGCCTAGTTAACGGAATTATGCGGTGCTTCGTGAATATCCAGTAAACCGAATTATTTGGTATTTTAATGATCCAGTGAACCATATTATTCGGTATTCACAGTCCGGTTAACGACACTAGTTAGGACTCAAGTGGCGCAGTAACCGGTTAGTCATCAAACTATTCCAAAACTGGAATATTAGGATACCAAATGGATTTCTAACCAGTTAATCTGTTCCGATATTTTTTAAAATCTACAGCCTTAGCAATATGTGTTTAATAGTGTTGACTTCTCAACAAAATGATCGCTTCTATTGTATAGAAGCCTGTTACCAATTAACCCTATTAAATTATATAGAGAACTTTCATACTACCCCGTAGATGAACGCTCATAATATCAAAATCATATAAAGAAGTTGATCCTAAAGTTGTAACTTTTTTTGACGCTAAAACTTTCCTTTCTGTCCAAGTAAATCCAATTTTTATTTCAAAAGGCATCGCATAACGCTCTTATTGTTGCCGGCTTCCGAAGTTCCGAAACTTTATGAGTAAGTTTATAAAATCAATAGATGACGTCTGATAGGCGAGGGAGATCCAAAAGACCGTGACCGTCGTCGCAGCGGGTGAGGTTGACGTCCTCGTGACACACGCACATACGCCACATACTAATACCTCGCGAAGAATAAAATTATCTACGTGACTGACATTTCCAACAAAGACGCGCTGACGAACTTGATGAATGAAACCAGCGCAAAAAAAAAACTTACGGCCAAGACAGGTGTGCTTCCGGAATTGCAAAAAACCGTCCACACATCGGCAGGCTCCGTCCAGACAGCTGCTGTTTGCGACTCTCATCGCACACTGCTCTGATACGATGCAATCGTAGCCCAGAAGAATTGCTGGAAAAAAAATCAATCATTAAAATCGATCTAGTCATACTTATGAACATTAACATCGTAGTGGTTTAATAATAACCCTTTTTCCGAAAAGAATAGGAAACTGTTCGCAGATGTAAGTATTAAATTGATCTTTTATGTTAAATTAACACCTTATCAAATATTACTTCTAAAATATGAATGAATTACAAATTAATAAATTTTCGTGCGCTACATATCCGGTTAAAACGCTTCAAACCGCGCGCTTTTCTGATGATATCAACTCTTGTGATACCTTGAAAGCAGAAGCCTAAAGTATCATACATTCTTCTTCTTCGAGTGCTTTATCTCTTACGAGCCGTAGCGATCTTCTCTCCTATGTCTGTGTTGTGCGCTTAGAGTACCACAGGCATAGAGGACCTACAGCTTAACGTGTGTTCCGAACCACGGGAAGCACTTCTACTCCAGAGAAGATTTCCTAGGCAGAATACTTCGCATACATTCGCTCGTTTTATTTATTATTCGGTATTCCTGGTTTTATTATTATTATACTTGGAAAAAGTGTTTATTACAGTGCCAGACGGTTGTAGCCGTAAAGAAAAGTGCCTAAAAGCTTGCATAAGAAATGTAGAGGCTTTATCTGCAAATAATAATAGGGTTATGTTTGCTTCTTTCTTCTTCTTCGAGTGCTGTATCTCTTACGAAAGGAAACGATCTTCTCTCCTATACCTATTTTGCGTGGGCGTTCTAACACCCAGTCCAAGGAATACAGACCTATAAGCCTCACCTCTTTCCTTCTGAAAAGAATTGAAAAGGTACTTGACCAGTACCTAAGAAGTGAAGTACTTCCAAACCGACCACTTCACCCCAACCAGCATGCCTATCAAAAGGCAAAATCGACTACAACGGCTCTCCACAGTCTAGTAAATGGGCTGGAGAAGACGGACGTGGCAAAAGAAATAGTTCTCTGTGCTTTCGCAGACATAGAGGGTGCCTTTGACAACACCTCCTTCGAATCTATAGAAAGAGCTGCCACGGAGAAGGGCTTCGATCTTTCTACTATCAAATGGATAAAAGCCATGCTTGAAAGTATAAAAATATCAGCAAAGCTGGGAGGGAAAGCAGTTACCATTACGGCTGCCAGAGGCTGCCCCCAAGGTAGGGTTCTGTCGCCTCTCCTGTGGTCTGTGGTAGTCGACGACCTCCTCAACATGCTAACACAAAACGGCTTTGAAATACAGGGGTACGCCGACGACCTGGTAGTAGTAGTCCGTGGAAAATTTGACTTAGTAGTGTCACAACGCATGCAGAAAGCTCTAGATACCATTCAGAGTTGGTGTCGAGATCAAGGCTTAAGCATAAACCCAATGAAAATGGTAATCGTCCCATTTACTAGACGTAGGAAGCTGAACCTAAAAGCTCCCATGCTAGAAGGGGCGGTTATAGACTTCAGTAATGAAGTCAAATACTTAGGAGTTACACTAGACCAGAAGTTGACGTGGAACTCACACATTGATAAACTGCAGAAGAAGGCAGTTCTAGCATCCCTAGCATGCCGTAGGCTGGTAGGAAGAAACTGGGGGCTAAAACCAGCAATGATTTATTGGTCATACGTGGCTATAATAAGACCCATGGTTACCTACGCAGCAGTCGTATGGTGGTCGAAAACAAATCAGAACACCACTCAGTTACAGCTAGAGAAGATACAACGTCTCGCCTGTCTGAGTATAACAGGTGCAATGAGCACATGTCCAACTGCAGCAATAGAGACCATGTTAGGACTAACGCCCCTACACCTTCAGGTGAAAAAAGGAGGCAATGTTACATGCGCTCACGCTTGCAAGGACAAATAATTTCAAATCAGGAGACCTGACAGGCCACTTAGGTATTCTGTCTCGCTCACCTAGAGCGAACGGCCTACACCGTATCGGATTTTATGCCAATAAAATACAACTTCGACCAACCTTTTAGAGTGACCATCACAGACCGGGAAGTGTTGTCCTCGGGAGGACCTTCCTTTAAGAAAGGATCCCTCCAGGGGTATACGGATGGTTCGAAGATGGAAGGAGGAGGAACTGGGGCGGGGGTCAACGGACCGGGTTGCCGCATTTCCGAACCCCTCGGTGCCGTAACTACCATCTTCCAAGCACAAAGATAAACCTAAGGAAGGGATATAAAGGTGCAACAATTGACATCCTCTCAGACAGCCAGGCAGCAATAAAGGCTTTAAAGGCTCCCATTTGTGAGTCGAAACTATTCTGGGAGTGCCTGAACAACCTCAAACAACTGGCAAACAGAAACCACGTTACCTTGTGGTGGGTGCCAGAGCAACGAAAAGGCCGACGAACTCGCAAAACGCGGAGCATCGACGCCATTCACTGGACCTGAGCCTTGTTGCGGAATACAGAAAAGCCACATAAAACAGGCGGTCAAACTATGAGAGGAACAACAGAAATTCTCATACTGGCAGAATATTCCAGGACAACGTCAAGCAAAACAGTTCATCACTGTTTCGCAAAATAAAGCAAAGCTTGCTTTGTCCCTCAGCAAGATGGAATTGAAAACCATCACTGGCCTATTAACAGGCCACACAACATTATGTAACGAGGTAGCGGAAACGGCAGAACACATTCTATGCGAATGCAATGCTGCCTGTCGACGCAGACAAAAAATTTTCGGAAAGGCAACCATAACACCTAACGAAATAAGGGACTCGAAGTCCAGAGACATTATAAGGTTCATCAACAGCCTACAACTTCTCTAACAAAGAAAGGGCTCATAAGTTACAAAAGAACCACTAAGGGTCGAAGTGACGGAAGGCATATAAAGGCCAAAGCCCTAAAATCTAATAATAATAATAATACCTGTTTTGCGCGTTTAGAGTGCCACAGACATAGAAGACCTACAGCTTAATGTGGGCTTCGAACCACGGGAAGTGTAAACACTACTACTCCAAAGAAGATTTACTAAGCAGAATACCTCGCTGCTTTGCCATTGCTTTGCGAGGGAGAACGGCAGTTAAAAATCCGATGGTCCGGTACTGGGAATTGAACCCTGGATCTTCAGCGTAGAAGTCTAACGCGCTAATCTCTAGCCCATGGCCGCCTCTTATGTTTTAATATTTTCTAAATACAGAACGTATCTAAAATGTGTAGTTCTTGGATAGATTCGACGAGCAACATATTCGCTGATTAAACTTTCTCCTGATTTACCTAAGCAGTTGCTAAATTTCATTTGTTGCTATACTAAAAACAATTGATTCTGCTTAACTTCAAATAAAAAGGTGACCGGAATGAATTTTTCAAATGTAGCTGTAGGTCAATATTTTTTGTGCCTTTTGTATTTTTACTTGCTAGAAACCAAGTAGATTAAGTATATCCTCCCCAAGTTCGATGTATTCACCCTAAGTTCAATATGTTTTTCTTCTCCTTCTTTGGTTCAAGGATTAATTTTTACGACTTGTTCCGACTCTTCTACTGCCACCTCTTTCTGAGCCTACATAAGTTTTATTTCTACCAAAGAAATTCATGAGGTTATGCAATTTTTTAATACTGGGAAATGAGCGGAATAGCCGTGGCACTTTTCTGTCTTTATTTGCTACCCTACGTTCGATATGTTTTACTTCTTCTTCTTCTTTGGTTCAACGATTAATTTTTACGACTTGTTACGACTCTGCTACTGCCACCTCTTTCTGAGCCTACATAAGTTTTATTTCTACCAGAGAAATTCATGAAGTTGTGCAATATTTTAATACTGGGAAATGAGCGGAATAGCCGTGGCACTTTTCTGTCTTTATTTGCTAGATGCCCGCCTGTGTTGCGCGTTTAGAGTGCCACGCACATACAGGACCTACAGCTTAGCGTGGGCTTCGAACTACGGAAAGCATAATCACTTTACAAAGTTAACTGGTATGAAGATACAGAAGAACGATTACCGCAAACAGCAAGAACATACCGACCTAGAGGAACAAGAGACAGAGGAAGAACGAGGCAAAAATGGTTACAGGAACAGGCTATTTAGCCCAATCCTTGAAGTGAAGTAGAAGAAGAAGGTTGCATATTATCTACTTATTATTATATACGGTTTATACCATGAAGTGTCATATGTGTTTACCCAAACAGTTAGGTATTATTTACTTGTTATTATAT
>JABXWE010058893.1:0-10524 GCA_014611495.1 Limonius californicus
AACACATTTACCAAATGTTCCATAAAATCTTGCACTGACTTTTGTATTGTTAATTATAATATAATAATATACTGATTTTCAATACTCTTAGATATATTTTGATATTTCCCCTCTTTTAAGTATCCCCAAAGAAAATAATTAGATGATGTCAAATCCGGAGACCTGGCTGGCTGGTCAAAAGAGCCTCTACTCAATCTTTCAATACTAGCGAAAATCTATTAAAAAATTATTTTTTAAGAGTAAAGCAATTTGGTCCTTTTTTTGGTGGTTTATTAAAATAATTTTCCTTTTTTACTCAAATTATTCGACTATAAAACTTCTCACATTTGTTTTAAATAAGGTCTGATGATGATGATGATGATGATGAAGCATTAAAATTACAACAATTACAATTTGGAAACCAAAAATAATTGTAATGATAGTGATTGTATTTTTAAGAAATATTTCTTGAAAACGTATTGTTATATATATACATGCATGCCTAAAGATCTTTCTGAAGCTTCACGCACAACTGCAAATGCTTCAATGAGCAAATCATCTAAAACTATGCCCTAATTTTCTAATATTATAAGTTCAGAAGGTTATCCAGTTTGATTAATTATTTTGATACATGTAAAACTGTAAACTTTTGATGAAACTCCCGAAACAACAATAGAAATTAGACATGTCTTATTGAGAAAAATAAGTTGAGATGCACTGTTAGAGAGTACTTTAATTCAAATCGAATGAATTTTCCAATTTTTTAAGCTTCAAATCTAAAGAATAAGCATTGTATTGCGCGCTTAAAGTACTACACACATATCAAACATATAAAATCATTTTGTGTCCATCTTAACCACACTTAGGTACACTTTTTCCTTTAGCGGGTATGCTTACTACATGTGGTATTTCTTATGAACCGGCATCAATTATTTTGACAGCAGTCTCTTCAAACTATAAGTGTAGATTCTCAAATTTTTATATGTATAATTCTTGTGGCATGTTCCGGTAAAAGTCTAGAATTCAGTAATTGTATACACCTACTAGGAAATGCATTTAATGTTTCAGAAAAGCAAAGATTAAAAATGAACACGTTTACTATCTCGAGACTTAATGGTAAGTGTCAACACTTACTAAAACGCTATAATAGAAGCATACTAATTTAAATAATATAGTATATATGGTTTATTAATAATTGTGAAATTTGATATTTTTTATTTAATATTAATATAGTTTAGAATATAATTTTATCGGTATTATATTTAAAATAAATATTCATCACAAATATTAAAGAATCTTTAAAAAATAGAAAAATAGTATCCGTTATTCTTGTATCGTTTAATAAAGTCGTTTTCGTTTATTACAAATTCGTAGACTAGAATAACAGTGTAAATTTCATAGATTTACACACATATTATATTGCATATTATCACAGCGGTTTTAATGTTTTCTATGAAGGAGCGCAGGTTACCCAAAACTTATGCAATGGGTCCACCACCAAGGTAATGGCGACAAGTAATCCAAGATACGATACACGCTGGGTTACATATGTTCTTATTTTTGTGAAACAAAATATATGTTATAAAATTTCAATAAATTTACCCCCCTGAGAACATCAGCTGGATCCGCCAATTGCCGCCTTCCTATGAACCCTGAAATTTTGGATTTTTTATCAATCTGAGTAAAATATTCAATTTTTGTATGTTCTTATTTTTGTAAAACAAAATATAATTATTAAATGTCATTAAATTTAATTCCCTTAACCCTCTGGGAATATCACCTGGATCAGCGAATTACCGCACCCCCTATGAGCCCTGAAATTTCGGATTGTTTATCTATCTAGATAGAATATAAAATTTTTGTATGTTCCTATTTCTGTGGAAAAATATATATTATTAAAGGTCATTAAATATAATTCTATTTAACCCCCTGAGACTATCACCTGGAACCGCCAGTTACCCCACCCTAAGCCCTGAAATTGCGGATGTTTTATCTATCTAAATAAATATTTAATTTAGTGTATTCCTATTTTTGTAAAACAATTTATTTTTTATTTAAATTATTCAGTAAATATAATTCCCGTTAACACTCTGGGAATATCACCTGGATAAGTGAATTGACCCCCCCCCCTCGAGCCGCCCTGAAATTTGAGATTGTTTATCTATCTAAATAAAATGTACAATGATTCTATTTTTTCAAACAAAATATATACTATTAAATTACAATAAATATAATTCCCTTTAACCAACTCAGAGTATCACATGGATCAATAAATTAACCCTCTCCCATTGAGCCCTGAAATTTCAGATTGTTTATCTATCTAGATAGAATATTTAATTTTTGTATGTTCCTATTTTCGTGGACCAAAATATGAAGGTCATTAAATATGATCCTCTTTAACCTCCTGAAAATATTACCTGGAACCGCTAATTACTTCCACCCTAAGTCCTGAAATTTCGGATATTTTATCTATCTAAATAATATATTTAAGTTTAGTATGTTGCTATTTTTGCAAAACGAAATTGATATTATTAAAGCTCACTAAAAATTATTCTCTTTAAACCTCTGAGAATATCACCTGGACCCTCCAATTACCCCCGCCCTAAGCCCTGAAATTTCGAATTGTTTATCTATCTGGAGAGAACATTTAATCTTTGTAGGTTCCTATTTTTGTGAGGTCATTAAATAGCATTATCTTTAACTTCCTAAGAATATTAAATGGAAACACCCATTACCCCCACCCTAAGCCCTGAAATTTCTGATTTTTTATCTATCTAAATAATATGTTTAATTTTAGTATGTTCTATCTTTGTAAAACAAAATTAATATTATTACATTTCACTAAATATGATTTTCTTAAATCCGCTGAAGATACCACCTGGAACAGCCAATTACCTCCACCGTAAGCCCTGAAATTTCGGATTTTTTATCTATCTAACTAATATATTTAATTTTAATATGTTGCTATATTTGTAAAACAAATTTAATATTATTAAATTTCATTAAATATGATTTTCTCTAACCCCTAGAGGACATCACCTGGAACCGCCAATTACCCCACCCTAGCCCTGAAATTTCGGATGTTTGATCTATCGAAATAATATGTATATTTAATTTTAGTATGTTGCTATATTTGTAAAACGAATTTAATATTATTAAATTTCATTAAATATGATTTTCTCTAACCCCTAAGGATATCACCTGGAACCGCCAATTACCCCACCCTAGCCCTGAAGTTTCGGATTTTTTATCTATCTAAATAATATATTTAATTATAGTATGTTGGTATATTTGTAAAAGAAATTTAATATTATTAAATTTCATTAAATATGATTTTCTTCAACCCCTTGAGGATATCCCCTGGAACCGCCAATTACCCCCACTCTAGCGCTGAAGTTTCGGATTTTTTATCTATCTAAATAATATATATTAGTTTTAGTATGTTCCTATATTTGTAAAGCAAATTTAATATCATTAAATTTAATAAAATATGATTTCCTTGATTGATGATTTCAACCCCTTGAGGATATCCCCTGGAACCGCCAATTACCCCACCTTAGTCCTGAAATTTCGGATTTTTTATCTATCTAAATAATATACTTAATTTTAGTATGTTGCTATATTTGTAAAACAAACGTAATATTATTCTTCTTAGAGTGCTTTATCTCTTATGAGACGTAATGATCTTCTCTCTTATGCCTGTGTTGCGCGTTTTTAAAGGGTCACACACATAGAGGACCTACAGTTTAAAGTAGGCTCCGAACCACGGGAAGTGTAAACACTTGCCATTGCCGTGCGAGGGAGAACGGCCGCTAAAAATCCGATGTTCCAGTGCCGGGAACAGAACCCAGGACTTCAGCGTAGAAGTCTAACGCGCCAACCTCTAGCCCACGACCGCCTTTAATATTATATATTTAATATTATTAAATTTCATTAAATATGATTTTCTTTAACCCCCTGAGGATATCACCTGGAACCACCAATTACTCCCACCTTAAGCCCTGAAATTTCGGTCTTATTATCTTTCTAAATAAAATATTTAAATTTGTATGTTCCAATTTCTGTGGTTCAAGATATATATTATTAAATTTCATTAAATATAATTCTTTTAACCCCCTTGTAATATCACCTGGATCCGCCAATAACCGCCCCCTCCCCCTTCTGAATCCCTAGATTGCAGATTTTTTATCTATATAAATAAATTATTCAATTTTTGTAAGTTGTTCCTATTTCTGTGAAACAAAATGTATATGATTAAATTTCATTAAATATCACTCTTTTTACTTCCCGGAGAATAGCACATGGGTTTCAACCTAAGGAATAGTAGAATCGAGTTGAGTTCAGTGGAGGAAAATTGAGAGCCGGAACGAGAAGACAATCCCCATAGTGTACTAACATTGATACTTAAATAATAAATGTGATAGATATACAAAATTAGTGGAAGTGTACCTGTGGCAGTAGCTAAAAATACTTTAGACTGCATGCTTATAACATTATAACATGAGACAAAATATTGGAAATTCTCTGAAACGTTGAGGTTATGACGATTTTGCTATAGTAGTATAGTAGCATGTGTTAGTAAAACCATGAATTTTCTTTTAATAATTTCACTAGGAAAATTAGTATATCCACAAACTGCTGGACACCGGCACCCTTTTTGCCACGTTTTTCTCCTCAGCGCTAAAGCGGAAGCACACACAGTTTACATCGACTTCAACGACTTCAACGACAAAGATTCTTACAAGTAAGTGCCACGGCTATGGATTTCATGCTTCAAATAGCGAGAGGTGAATTAACTTTAAAGCTTGAAAAAGTTCAGGCAAAGAAATACCAGCCACATAATTAATATAATACGAAGATTCAACTACGGCCATTAAAAACAAATCATAAATTAGTTCGATTGTCGTTTATAACCTTAAATTGTTACCAGTTACAAGAGGTGTTTCGATCGAACACCTAGTAAATAATGATTATATATCTCAAAGCAAATTCGATATGAGGCCGTGAACAGGCAATTTCCTAATTGGTGATGGAACATTACAATACAGGCTAAGGGTCAGGAAGTAAAGAAATGTACTTTTTACTCCTTCTATCCCTTACTATCACCCTTTGATAGTTAGAGGCAACTAAATTGTTTTCGTGCTATCAAACTTTGTCCAGAAAAGAAGGACGCCTGTGTTCTTGAACATAAGAAGATTCTTATACAAAGTAAACCTTGTGTGGGACGTTTCGAGTAGGTGAACCTCCCTAGTTAGTTGGGCGCTACTGGTTTTTAATAAACTGACCTTCAGTCCATTCAGAGCTATGGAGCCTTTTACGCCCAGCAGGGGTCCACTAAAAACGAAAGTGTTTTCGGTTTTTGTGTTGGTTTTGAGATTAAACCAAGTACATATCTACGTCATTGCGTATAGCGAAGGATATTACGCAATTCTTTCACATTTTTAAGGCGGTGTCAATGTGACCGGGCCCGTGGAATGCGTCGTCGTCCTACATCACTTAAGTTTCTCCGGAGTTAAACCGCGACCTCGCTCCCAACTTTCCTCATATTCTAAGCCTGGTCAAATTACATACTGCGTATGTTAACAATGGCTGCATCCTATTCTGGCACCTAAAGTGGGTGTTGTACGCGACATATGTAGAGATCAGCCGAAGCCCCATGAATAAAATTCAGACGGAATGTTGTAACCTTGCCCCAAGAAATACATTATAACAATACCTTTCACATATGTACTTAACTTACACAATAAGTATTGTTATTTCAAAACTAATCATACGAGTAAGTGTGGATAAAAGCATGCTCTATTTAGGGCTATGCCAGGCATCAACTGTCGATTTCCGATCGTACTGGGCGAATGGAAATAACCTCTCAAATTAGGGCCGCGTTTCTCGCTTTAATTAGAACTTAATAACTAATCCGGGAATTTATGATTAACACGTCATAAACGATAATTATGAGTTAAAACTAAAATTAAGCCCGGCGATTTCTAGATAACGTTATAAAAATATAATGGGATCGGCAGTTGTTCCCGTCGATTTATAATTTTTAAGTGTCAGTTCGGTTTTCGTCTTTCGAAATAGACCCATAAACAAAGCCCATTAAATTTTAGTGACGTTCTTTAGACCCGTTTTTATTTAGTTAACGTTTAACTTTAACTGTCTCCGCCTCATAAATAAGCGAATGAGGCTCCAGAACATTTAACAAAAGTGAAACTTCCGCAATAAGAGTAACGAAAATGTAATACGTAGAGCTTAGTTTTGGTACTTTTTACAATGCGGAAAACTTATTAGCAACTATGACCAATTTAATAACAATTGAAATAAACCATATGAAGTTCATGAAGACCCTAGGCAGCAGGTAGAGTTTAGTATTGCCAATACATGCAATATTATTGAATTGTCTATTACTCAGTCGGTATATGACATTTGACAATTAAGTGTCAACCTTTTTCCGCAAACAATAATTATTATTGCGAGTTACGCATTATTTGTGAAATTATACAAACATTTTTGGAAGCAATACGTTTATATTTTCACTATCCCATTGAGTTTACTCTCACAAAATAGTGTTCGCAAGGAAACAATACCTTTTAAGCGATTCAGTACTACCAAATTAGCAGATGTTGTCAATTTGAAGAAGCCCTAAAGCAATATGCAGACGCTGTAACTTAATATGCTACGAAATTCGATTGTCGATTATTCAGTCGGTATATGACACTTGACAATTAAGTGTCAACCATTTTTAACAATCAATAATTATTCCTGCGAGTTACGTATTATTTGTGAAACTACACAAATATTTTTGGAAGCAATACGTTTATATTTTCACTACCCTGTTGAGTTTATTGTCACAAAACAGTGTTCGCGAGAAACCAAATCCTTTTAAGCGGTTCAGTACTGCCAAATCTACAGATGTTGTCAATATTTGAAGAAACCCTAAAGCAATATGCAAACGCTGTAACTTAATATGCAACGAAATTCGATTGTCGATTATTCAGTCGGTATATGACACTTGACAATTAAGTGTCAACCATTTTTAACAATCAATAATTATTCCTGCGAGTTACGTATTATTTGTGAAACTACACAAATATTTTTGGAAGCAATACGTTTATATTTTCACTATTCTGTTGAGTTTATTGTCACAAAACAGTGTTCGCGAGAAACCAAATCCTTTTAAGCGATTCAGTACTGCCAAATCTACAGATGTTGTCAATATTTGAAGAAACCCTAAAGCAATATGCAAACGCTGTAACTTAATATGCAACGAAATTCGATTGTCGATTATTCAGTCGGTATATGACACTTGACAATTAAGTGTCAACCATTTTTAACAATCAATAATTATTCCTGCGAGTTACGTATTATTTGTGAAACTACACAAATATTTTTGGAAGCAATACGTTTATATTTTCACTATTCTGTTGAGTTTATTGTCACAAAACAGTGTTCGCGAGAAACCAAATCCTTTTAAGCGATTCAGTACTGCCAAATCTACAGATGTTGTCAATATTTGAAGAAACCCTAAAGCAATATGCAAACGCTGTAACTTAATATGCAACGAAATTCGATTGTCGATTATTCAGTCGGTATATGACACTTGACAATTAAGTGTCAACCATTTTTAACAATCAATAATTATTCCTGCGAGTTACGTATTATTTGTGAAACTACACAAATATTTTTGGAAGCAATACGTTTATATTTTCACTATTCTGTTGAGTTTATTGTCACAAAACAGTGTTCGCGAGAAACCAAATCCTTTTAAGCGATTCAGTACTGCCAAATCTACAGATGTTGTCAATATTTGAAGAAACCCTAAAGCAATATGCAAACGCTGTAACTTAATATGCAACGAAATTCGATTGTCGATTATTCAGTCGGTATATGACACTTGACAATTAAGTGTCAACCATTTTTAACAATCAATAATTATTCCTGCGAGTTACGTATTATTTGTGAAACTACACAAATATTTTTGGAAGCAATACGTTTATATTTTCACTATTCTGTTGAGTTTATTGTCACAAAACAGTGTTCGCGAGAAACCAAATCCTTTTAAGCGATTCAGTACTGCCAAATCTACAGATGTTGTCAATATTTGAAGAAACCCTAAAGCAATATGCAAACGCTGTAACTTAATATGCAACGAAATTCGATTGTCGATTATTCAGTCGGTATATGACACTTGACAATTAAGTGTCAACCATTTTTAACAATCAATAATTATTCCTGCGAGTTACGTATTATTTGTGAAACTACACAAATATTTTTGGAAGCAATACGTTTATATTTTCACTATTCTGTTGAGTTTATTGTCACAAAACAGTGTTCGCGAGAAACCAAATCCTTTTAAGCCATTCAGTACTACCAAATTTACAGATGTCAATATTTGAAGAAACCCTAAAGCAATATGCAAACGCTGTAACTTAATATGCTACGAAATTCGATTGTCGATTATTCAGTCGGTATATGACATTTGACAATTAAGTGTCAACCTTTTTAAACAAAGAATAATTATTATTGCGAGTTACGTATTATTTGTGAAACTGCATAAAGGTTTTTGGAAGCAATACATTTATATTTTCACAATCCTATTTAGTTTATTCCCGCAAAATAGTGTACACAAGGAAACAAACCCTTTTTAAGCGCTTCAGTACTGCCAAATTAGCAGATGCTGTCAAATCGAAGAAACCCTAAAGCAATATGCAAACGCATGCTATAACTTAATATGCAAACGCATGCTATAACTTAATATGCAATAGAACTCGGTTGTCTGTTATTCAGTCGATATATGGTATTTGACAATTAAGTGTCAACCTTTTTTAATAAACAATAATTATTATTGCGAGTTACGTATTATTTGTGTAACTGCACAAAGGGTTTTGAAAGCAATAAGTTTATATTTTCACTATCTTATTGATTTTATTGTCGCAAAATAGTGTACACGAGGAGCCTAATCCTTTTTAAGCGATTCAGTATTGCCAAATTTTCGGATGTTGTTAATTTGAAAAAACCCTAAATCGGTACAAACCACTGGTTAACAACCAGAACCAAAAAAAGGGTAATGGGCAGCCCAACAGACGTATTGCCGAAACTATCCATACTACTAGGGAAACATTACATGTAACATGTTTCGCCTGTGTGTTACTCAGTCAGTATGTGACATGTGCCAATTAACTTTATGATTATTTGTGGTTTTCTTTGAAGCTATACCAACACCTTAGTATTTTTACGATCCTATTGGTTTTATGTTGCAGAATTTTATACACGAAGGAACGGAAACTTTTTCAGCGATCCAGACGTATTCAAGACAATACCGGTAAATTTACAGATGCTGCTAATTTCAAACATTTCTCAAAGTGTGAATGTAAAACGGTTTCATGGGATAATAGAAAGACAAAAAGGCAAGCAGGCTAAATGTTTTTAATATAATTGCAAGCTGTAACATAATATACAACGTACCTTAGCTGTCCGTTACTCAGTCTGTAAAAGACATTTGACAATACAGTGTTAAGCGTTTTCAGTGGGCAATAATTATTATTACGTGTAATTTCCGATAAAGTAGCAAAAACTACACAAAACATTTCTTTTCGGAACGACCACGATAGTAGTTTTGTTGTCCCAAAATAATGTACACGTGGAATAAGAACCTTTTAAGTAAATAAGACGTATTCAATACAAGATCGTCAACTTTTTAGATGGTACAAACTTTAAATAACCCTGAATGGGTGCGTAAAAATGTTTTGTAAGACAGGAAACGTTACCAAAAAAAATATAGTAGGCAATTCCCTACACGTATTGCAGAATCTATCGATATTAGAGTCCGTTCCAATTGATAAGGCAAAAGCAAAGAATGCTCACTGGGAAAAATTGGGCGTTGTGATTTGTATTTTACCTAAACATTCCTTGCCAGGCAAATGACCAGTAGCACAACGCCGATTCAATGAGCAGATAGATGAGACTGTGTTGTAAGGGAGCACTTTGTCTGCAAAATGTCCGCCTTATCAACTGGAGCAGACTCTACTAGGGAAATATTAGTTTCGGTCCCATTTTTAATTACTCAACTATTTTTCTTTATTAAATAATTAATGTGCCGTAACTATTAATTTGATTAATTTCAACTATAACAACGCGCTTCGATTGTCGGTTACCAGCAAGTATGTGACATTTTACAATTGATTAACATTTCCTGTAGGCTATAATTCAATGTTCTGTGTTTTATCTCCAAAGTTACAGAAAAAAGAACAATTCTTTAACAGGCGGATGTTTTCACGAGCCTATTGAGATTGTTCCAGCAAAATGGTGGTCACATTGAAAAAAAAAGAGGTTGAATTGTAAATAAAGTAAATACTATATTTAACTAAAGGTATATTTAGTCCCGAAATGCTTATGGATTTTAAATACTTTCAATACATTCAGCTTTGTTTGTTTGTCATTACAATGATATACCATGTTTGTCGTGTAATACGTATCAAGTTAATAAATGATTTAAAAAGTAGTCTAATTAGTAGTCATATTGTATTTATTGTTAATTAATATGAATTT
>JABXWE010058930.1:0-10829 GCA_014611495.1 Limonius californicus
CCTCTGTCAGCTACTGGAGTGGGTATAGTTCTTCCAGGTTCTCGCATTCGTTGAACCAATCGTCGAATAACATTACTGTTTGGATTCCTTGTGTTTGCATACCGTTCGGCATACAAATTAGCAGCAGCATTAAAATCGCTACGACATTCCCCTAAAATCAAATACGCGTCTGCATACTCCAAAAACTGTAGCTACTCCATGACGCTAATTTGGGAAATCAAACACAAATAAACTAAAATCAAAACGTAACACTAAGTTAGTGAATGCAAAGAGAATTAAACACGGCGTTTTGTCAGCAAATTGTCACAGAAATGTCATTAAAAGTCAAATTACTTAAAATAAAAAAACTACTGCAAAGTCTACGTTTGTTTTAAAATGTGAAATTTGTATTGCACGTTGTTGCAACATATTTGGAAAACTCAAGCATTGCAGAAGCTTTCAACTTCGGATGGAAGTTCTGGGTAAACCAAGGGTATGGTGACTACAATTATAGATTGGTGACATATATAATCTGTGATTGGTGATTCCTTTTGTTGATTAAACTACAGTTAAAAATCATCAAATATCGCACAATAAGGAACCCGGAAACCAACTTAAGACTGCCAATAACTCCTCATCTATGAGGTTAACAGCAAATTGGTATAAAACTTTATGGCTCCATTTTTGATCCAGAATCAGATGGTATGTCTATTATCCGCCATTTACGATTCACCCTGTATATTGAATAAAAATTAAGGTTTGAATCTGTTAAAATTCAATTAGAAATAAGTGCAAGGACTCTATAGTTGCAACCGATTTATGCTTTGATAACTGTTAAATAATAGCAATAAATTTTATAAACTTTAAGGATTTAGTAAAGGCACACTTTTTGGTTTTCACATCCAACTTTGATCGAAATATTTTTTAATCATGTTGTGGAGTAAATTTTCCTATTCATTTTTTATAAATTTAAATCATATTGTATAATCACTAGTCCATGTGATAAATGCAATTGACAGTTCATGCGTATTACAGCTATTTGAAAAATCAAAAATAAATGTATTCATAACCTTAAATTTACTAACTTGGTTTAATGTGGTGGATGTGCATTATTAGTTTGAAGAAGTAAAATGACAATATTAAAAGGATGGAAATATACTGCCTTTGTTGGGAGTGTTGTCGGTGTCATTACGTTAGCCTTATATCCTATAATTATATATCCAATGATGAACGTAGATAAATATAGTAAGTATGTAATTTATTTCTGCATGGAACTTACCAAATGATGTATGTATTTCACCAGTTGTGGCTAGAATTTTACCGGCAGTGGCCAGTGGTTACTGTATTAGTTTTGTCCATGTACGATTGTAAATTATGATTTGCTATGAAGGGAATATTTATAAACCCACAATTTAAAGTACCATTTATATTTTAAAAAACATTTTTACTTAAAAGAAGGTATGTAATTAGAACACTTAAATCTTTGTATTATCTACTTCAGTTACGAAAATTTCGTTTTCCAAAAAATACAAAATCTGAAGAGTGCACATATGAGCGACTTTTTGCCGTTCTAGAAATTAAAAAACTACCATATTAAGTTTTCATAATCTATGTTGGAGAAGTAGGTGTGATTGTTGAATTGAAAGATCGAGATCTAGGACGCGGTTTTCCAAGCATCTCTAAGCACTGCAGCCATCATTGGCTTATTGTACACCATAACTAAGAATTTTGCTTATCTGGAGTAGTTCCAACTCCAGTACTGATTTTTAACGTGTCACACATCGCAGTGGCATGGGACTTACGGCTTTACTTCTTATCCGACAGAAGGCGCATTTTCAGATTTTTCCCCGCTAAAAAAATCTCACCGACCTCGGCCAGGTTCGACCCCGTATCGTTTGGATCTAAAGGCAAAAGCGCTAACCACTAGACCACCGAGGCCAGTCAGAACTAGGTGTTAGTGATCGAATCTTGCGTCAATGACAGATAAGATACAATAAAAGTCAAAATGAAACTCATACAGGCTGACAATATTTAAAGCACAAGCAGTTATACCTTTACACCTTTAAATGTTGGTTTATTTCAGGATTATCAATCTACACTAACAAAACTAGAATATTATTACTCTACAACAAATAATAAATATAAATTCAAATTGCAGTAAAAGACACAAAATGAAAATCAAACAACTCGAAAAAAGTAGGAAAAATGAAATTACATTAATTTTTAGTATTCATTGTGGGTAATTCTTTATTTTTTCTAACAGGTTTTAATCTCTGTAGGATGGATTTTTAGAACTTTTTGCATTGGGCTTTGTCTATTTTCTGCCACTCTTTAGATAACACATTTTTCAGAAATTTTATGTTTGAAATTGAGCGTTTAAGATTCGTGGACTACAGAGAATTCATAAATTTTTTGTTATATTTCAGTTGGACAACTGTGAAGGTGTTTCAATAACTTTAAGACAGTTGTGCATGACCTAACAAATTCAGCTTTATGCTTTGGGTTGTATTATCTTCGTAGAAATGGTAGGAATTAAAAATTTCAAATTTTTCAGCACTGTGTTTTATATTTGACTTTAAATTGTACAAACAAATCTTTTCATTCATTATCCCATTATTGAAATGTAAATGCTCCACGTTTGACCGTCGCTCATTAATTTTTCCCTACCATCTCGTGATTCGGCTTATTCATACAGTCATTCTACTATCTGACCCAAAAATATTGAAATAAAAAAACATGTTTTCAAAACTGGAAATTTTTGGAAGTAGTTATTCACATAATTAAGTATTTGGTGTTATTTACTCTTTTACCATTAATTTTAATGACTTCTGCTACTAATTGCAGTGTACTGGAATTTGTATTGTTTTTAATTTGACGGGAAGTCCTCATTTCGGCATTGGCGCTAAATATTCTTCTAGGTGTAATCCTAGTTTCATCCTGTTAAATAATAAGAGAGTTAAACTAAAGACTGTGCACGATAAAATCCGGGCAGATAAAAGCGCATGCAACAATGTTTGATAGACGAATAAAAATTTTAAATTTGGATCAGAGTTACCTTAGACTCATTTGTTTACATTTTGACAAGTGTCAACATTGTGCTCTGCGGAGAAGTTAAAATGAGGTCGAAGCAAGAACAAATACGTAAATTAATCGTGTCCAAACACATAAATGACAAAAAGTTATCTCACATACAAATTGCGAAACAATTAAATGTTGCAAAATCAACGGTTTCCGATGTTTTGAAACGATTTTCAGAAATGTTAACAACAGAAAGAAAGCCAGGTAGCGGCACAACTCGCGGACCTATGTCGAAGAAAAGGGATGAGGTCGTTAACATCTTTAAAAAGAATCCCAACCTTTCTGTGCGAGATGTGGCGAAAAAAGTTAAGATGTCATCATCCTATGTCCAAAAAGTGAAAAAACGAGAAGGACTTAAAGCATATAAAGTACAGGATGCTCCTAATCGCAATGATAAAAAAAATTCCACTGCTAAAACTCGGGCCCGTAAATTGTACAAGCAGATTTTGACCAAACATGAATGTGTCATTATGGATGATGAAACTTATGTTGTAGCAGACTTCAAACAGTTACCGGGACAAGAATTTTATACTGCAGTGGATAAGAAAAGTGTACCAGATAAATTCAAAAAGAAAATGAAGTCCAAGTTTCCATTAAAGTATTTGGTATGGCAAGCAATCTGTACATGTGGGTTGAAAAGTCGAAGTTTCATCTCTACTGGTACCATTAATCAAGTTATCTACCGCAATGAGTGTCTTCAAAAACGTCTTTTACCTTTTATTCGACAACACCAAGTCTCTACAGTTTTTTGGCCAGATCTTGCTTCATGCCACTATGCCAAGTCTACATTAGAGTGGTATGAAGAAAACCGAATCATAGTGGTACCGAAGACAACCAATCCTCCAAACTCTCCAGAGCTGCGTCCTGTGGAAACCTACTGGGCATTGGTGAAACGTAAGTTAAGAAACACTAAGAAAGAAGTGAAAAACATTGAAGATTTCAAAAAGGCGTGGATTTCAGCAGCTACTTCAGTCTCACAGCAGACTGTACAAAACTTGATGAGCAGCATCAATAAGAAAGTGCGATTATTTATTCAGTCGAAAAGTGAAGATTAGTGTAAATGTATATAATTATAAATAACACCATAAAAAGAAAATATAATGGGATAAATTTTGTCAATTCAATTTTGTTTGCTATTTAAGTTAACTTTTGTCTGCTCGAATTTTATCGTGCACAGTCTTTAGTTTCATCCTGTTAAATAATAAGAAAGTTAAACTAGGATTACACCAATTTCTTTTGTAGGTAGGTATTGTTATTATTTTTAAAGAAAAAATAATTCCTGTTTTTCATTTTTTCTTTGTTGGGGTACTGCAGTGCTTATACAAAAGCCACCACTGGTCCGAATATAATTTTAAATTTTGTAGACAAAGTTTTATGCTTTACACACTTTACAATTTACAGAAGAGATTCAGCAGCGTAACCGAGCAGGTATTCGGCAAGAAGATATTCAACCAGGGAGTAAGTTGGAATGAATGGACTTACATAATATTTAAGCTGTGATACTGTAGTAGTTACATATATTCAAATAATAAATAATTAGGCTTTGATAAACGTCCATTTTTGATTATCTAGTTCTAGTAAATATGTAATTAGGATAATACAGTGTTAACTAAGCATACCTTTAAATTTAGCATATTTTATTATTTGTAATGCAGTTTGTCATGTTTTGCAGATATGAAAGTTTGGACGGATCCGTTTGATAGAAAAAAGGATAAATAGCTTGAAGGACAGCATAGTATAGTGTGGTCTTGTTAACTCCAAATATTCAAACTAGAAGTGGGCATTCCTATTCCTTTATGTGTTTTGTTCCAATTACTTAAAAGGAATCGATGTCTTTAATTCGTTCTAGTTCTATGAATGAAGTCATGCAGCAGGGCTGGAGAGTTGCAATTCCGCATTTCTTACTTTCTTAAGTAATAATAAATAGCTAGTATTCAGTATACTGACAGGATCTAATTATCTAGGTACTATTTGTGGAACAGTCAGATTTTTGTACATATATAGTCGATGAATAAAAAACGCTCCACAGTGCAAAATTAATTGTTTAAAGACGTACTATAGATCTTTGTGATTTAAATTCTCTAGCTATGTGTTATATTAAACACATGAAAAAGTGTTAAATTAAAGTTAAAATTAAATAGACTATAAGCAACTTCTTGTAGTAAAGATATATGAAGTTCTGCGAGTGAGGAACAAAATGTGAAATATGTACTGCAGCGTAGGTGTATTTTTACTGATTTGTCGACTCTTGTAACTAGGAGGCTGAATTGCAGGTTCCTCACAGAGTAACTTAGACACAACAAAAAGTATCCACTTTATTCCAGCCCATCAGTAGTCCCTTGAGATGAGCCCTTAGCAAACATCTCTAAGGGTAGAGTGTACTGTGCGGCCATAGTTTGGAGCCCACTTAAACTGTAGGTCCCTGTCCACCTGTGTTTTTACTTGAATAAACTATAAGCAAAAAATACTAAAATACATTAATTCAGCAAATGAATTTTTTGATGTGCATTAAAAGTAGTTTTCAAATAAATTTAATGCCTATAGAAAAATATCCTTTCAACCTCGTCATATAACAGTCTGCGCAAAACTTATGGAGCTTCAGTACTTTTAATTGGTGCCCTACATTGCATTTTATTATTAAGATTTTTAATTATAATAAAGTACAGCATCACCTCGTGGAAAGTAGGAGTCTGAATTTTATAACTCCATATATATAGATCAGTGTTTCTCAACCCAAAAGGTACCATGGACCGGAAAGTATTAAATTTTTCTTTTTGCTGAGGGGTGATAATATTATTAAAAAAGTTTATTAACTTTAAAAAAAAAATGCTAATAAGCGATAAATATTACAGTAGTAATCAATCTGATTTCTGTTTTTGTGATTAAGAGGTTCAATTCTTGGATTTCAGGTGGTAACTGCAATGTGTAAGGCAGAACTTTTGATTTTTTCATTGTCATTGTTGAAATCGTCGGTTTACATAAGTACATTTGTTGAAGAAGGTAGTAAGACCCTCAATTGCCTTTTCATGCAAAACTGGATATTCACTTCAACTCCAACCCAAAACTGTGTTGTGGGCATTGATACAAACAATGCTTTTAACCTTAAGTCTGCGCTTAATTTAATAAGTTTCCTCTGTTCAAAAACGTTATCCATATATTTCCCATTCGCCAGTCTTCTTCAGTTGAATAATATGCCTTAAATGCGCAAGAAAGTACTTGCAGATTTTCCCAAATTTTATGATTTATCTTTTATATCCAGATCATCTGTATTAATTAGATCTGATAAACTATCAATTTTGATGTATAAGTTGAAAAAGGTACTGTTATTTCCTTGAAGGCTTAAATTTATTTATTTTATATGGTACAATATATCTGACAAGTATGACAGTTTCGCAACCCAATTAATGTTCCGGAAAAATTTTGACTACACAGAGATTTCTCATATAAAAAAGATTCGACTTCCTATCTTAATCTAAATTAACGTTTCAAAATTCCACCTCGTGATAGCCATCACACTGCGTAGTCGACGAAGAATTAGTGTTGGACCATGTAAACTTATATGATTTTATGTGCTAGTTGTATTAAAGTCTGTCCATTTCCAAGCTAGAGCGCGCGTAAACAAAAACTAATGCGTGATCACCACATGCTAAGCAAGTGCAAGAACTGCAGTTGCATCTGATTGGTCGCTGAGCTTGCTGTCTTACCTTGTTGCAGTGACGGCTTAAGTGTTTTACAATTTTTTTGTTTATTATACTTTGTTTTATTATTGTTTAATTAATTATATCGAGTACTGATAGTGATGCAATAATTCCCGCAGTTCAAAATACAATTAGTCTTTCACGAAAACGAGTAAAAAAGGACACTTGAGTGTGAAAGAAAAGAGATTATTTCAAATATATATAAGTGTGAAATGCAAAATAATCCTGAAGATGTTATTGTTAATAATGCAAATACAGTTTCAAATAAAACTGGTGTAAGTTGTGCCTCTGTTTATAATGTGATTCGTGAGCATAAAAATCTCACACATTCGCGGTTCCAAAAACGAATCAAAATTGCAAGAACAGTTTCGATGCCGTAGACGATTTTGGTAGAAATGCAATCCGAAGAATAGTTCATAATTTTTTTTGCAATAATCAAATCCCAACTCTGGATAAGGTTCTAAAAGAAGTGAATGATGACAGTGATCTACCTAATTTCAAGAGAAGCACATTCTACAAATTCTTAAAAACGCTCAATTTTAAGTATCAATGTTGGGGAAGAAACAGTATGTTATTAGATACAGACGAAATCGTAATCTGGAGGCAAAATTATTTAAACCAAATTAAGCAATACACGATAGGAAATAGGAAAATATGCTATCTTGTTGAAACGTGGATTAATGCTGGGCATACTAAATCGCATGTTTGGGTTGACGAAACTGTGAAATCTTCAAGGCAAGTATTCTTTTCGGGATTATCAAGTGTATTGAAGAACCCTGCAGGTAAAAGACATCTAAAAATTAACCTTTTTATATCAATCTTACATTTTAGGAAAGGGCAAAAGATTGCAAAAATTTGTTTCACGAAGCAGTTCAAAGTATTACCCAATAGTCATGGCAGAAATGCATTCAGCATGTAAAAGAAAAGGTTGAGCTAAAAATGAGGGAATCTGATATCATTGAAATAAATGTTGAACCCATGATAATTAATGTTAATACAAATGATAGCGGTTCTGAATTTTCGGAATAAAAAATGTGTATTATTACTTTTTACTTGTCTTCTTTAAATATTTTCAATAAGATAATAGTTGAGAGTTTGTTCATGTGCACCTGCACAAAATTCCTAATACTGCTCTGTATATTTTGTTCACGTGAACTCCACATGCATTTGTTTATGTGCGCTCTAGCTTGGAAATGGATAGACTATAGCTTCAAATTGTTCTTCCAAAATCCTTAAATGGTAGAAATTTAATAAGTACAACATTGTATGAAGTAACAACCACCACGCAATTGGCGAATTTCTCTCTTACGATATTACAATTCAGTGAGAAGAAGAACGAAAATTTATTATTTAATTCCGAGCTCGCTTGTAAACTTATAAAACGTCATGAAATAAAATGACTAGAGCTAACATATATTGAAATTGTTAGAAAATAACTGTAATGCTGTTCAAAATTCAGAGGTGTATGCAATTTCGGCAAATAAATACTGTCGAACCTTGCCAACTCGAACCTCTATAAGCAATTCAAAGATTTTTTTATCGAACTGTTTTCCGACAAAATGCCTATTCCAATGTTCATATTGTTATATCGATAACTCGCATTTCAATAAGTGGAATTTTTTGATTACTTAAAGCTTCTTATAATTCTCTAGACTAGGGTTGTTATTAGTAAATATTTCTGTAACTCGAAGTTAAATTTCTCAGAAATAATTGCGTGATTTTACACCACGTGACCCCTATAGTGATTTAGGACAGTCTTCCGGTCAATGACAATCGACACTTTTGGTAGCGGCATGTCATTTGAACTTAAATAGTATAGTATAGCATTCATTGTAGACATCGAACAACGCGTATTTTTCGTTCTTGCCATATAATAAAGATTAAACATGTTTGAATTTTGGGCTATCTTAGATAACTCGAATTTTCGAAAACTCCTGAAAGTTCAGAGTGAGCACAAAATTAATTCTGTTATGTATGGGTTTACTAGCAAATTTTCAGTAGCTCGTATTGATTTAAGAAGAACGCACTTATATCAATATAGATATAGTTTGTAAAAACAGGTGATTTACATTCATATACAATCGATTCTGGTTAAATGGGCCACCGGTTAACTGGAACTGCCGCATATTTTAGCCAAATCTTAAAGAATAGAAACCAAATACCGGAAATAATAGCAATTTATAGCTTATTTGGGACATCACTCCGTTTAATCGGGGCGTTAAATTTCAGATTAAAACATGCAATGCAATACCAAAACTTTAAAATCACTGGAAAAAAAAATTGTACACAGTATCCTTTACGAAATGCAGTATATGACAGCGCTTAAAACGTATTTTATAATCCAGTTCATAAGACACGAAATATGTTTGCTGTCGGTGGGGCACAGAGAACCCACATGCTAACTTCCGGAGATTCCCACGTAGACATTGTTAGGTGTGGTAGAGCTTGGTGGAGTTAACGTATTTTCAGTAATAGCTACACCAAGCTACGTGGCCAAGAAAACCACTTAACACAAGTCATCGTCGGCTCGCTGCATATTATTTTTCTATTATGTATATTTTTGTTCAAGTGTAAGAAAAACACTCTTTCTTTAATTTTATGTGGAACTTCGCGTATTTGGGGCAGCCGCTTAATTGTAGCCGTAAATGTTCTAGTCCCAATGTGCCCCGATTAAGAGGAGCGGCTATGTTTCCCCTAAGCATATTATAAACAATGCATTGTACATCAACACCGTTTAAAACATTTTTTGAGTAGTTCTTACACCTTTCACTGTGACCTTCATTCTAAAATATACATAACGTACATACTTCTCAAACTAATACTTAAAATCTTTGATACTTTACGATATTTCGATATGTTCATACTTGATATTTTTGATCTCTTTACGCTCGAACTTCAAAATCTTCGTACTCCGATACTTGTGTGGTATATCGATACCAAGCTTATATCGATATATTGAGATTCACAACCATAATAAAATAATAAATACCAATAAACATATTAAATGTTCGGCCACAATATCCCGCATGGTAATTGCGAAATTACATTTTTTATTAATTCATTCTGCGAATTGTAATACCAGACTTTGCATTTACACTGGCCCTGGTCAGTTTTGAAGTACTTTATTAAATGAAATACCAATGCGGGTCCACCGCGACAGTTGATGTAGAACAACTTCCAAACCGTAACAATAGAGCAAATTATCGACAAACACAAACATTATTTGATTTGCATTGCACACTGTAATCAATTTCCTAGCACTTATTCATTTTGAAAGGATTTCAGATATTAGTTATTGTGTTTATTTATGACACTTTTCGAACTGTAATATCAAAACGCAACTATACTGTTTATGCATAGCAATGGAAAGAAAAATCTAACACTGTGTCGTAGATTATAAAAAGAATATAGTTGAAATAGTGGCAATGGTAGGGGACATAAATACTATTTTTATGAAATCAGAATGTTCAGTTTATTGTGATAAATCAGAAACGAACCAATATTACTACGAACTAGTCAATAACCGAAAGGAGTTAGCTTCATATTTTAAAAGTTTTTGCGGACCGGTTAGATTAGGGTCGTGGACCGGTACTGGTCCGCGGACTGACGATTGAGAAACACTACTAGATATCTAGATCATGTATGTCTACATAATTTCTTTAATTTTTATAAAAGTTTTTTAAAATAATATTGTTTACCTAAAGCCTCCAATTTTGGGGTATACTATTCTGGTTTCACCGTAAGTAGTGCTAGTCTTGTTATTTTAAAAGGAATGTTTTTCCATACCGCTGTGAATTGTGTTTTTACCCACACATTACAATAATTAGTGAAAAAGTTTAGGTTTAGCTTATAGGTACAAACTTTATACATTTCTTTTGTTCATGAAATATAATTCTTGATGAGTTCATATGTTTTTAATATTTGCCCTATCTAGCCCCTTTTTGGTAAGAAAATGGTCACAGTAAAGTAAAATGTATTGTTCAATGCTAATAATTCACATACTTCTGTAAATTTTGTGGTTTGTACTGGTATAATTTAGCCGTGTTGACCAATTGTTCTTTTTAGGGTCCGTAT
>JABXWE010059022.1:0-13312 GCA_014611495.1 Limonius californicus
TAAAAAAGAATTCACTACAACAAATCGAAATGTACTCGGTTATTAATATGCACACAATCTTTCTGCAAGTAACTGCAATTGCCAACCTTATGTTGCACATTGTCAACAACTTAGAAGAAGCAATTACATTCGCCAAGTTAGAAACATTTCACCCATCTATTATGGAACCAGAAGATTTAGAAACGAGCCTGAAATTCGTTAAGAACAAAATAAACCATATGCAACTTCCTTTCGAGCCAACCAAAGATAATTTGCTATTATTCGAAGAAATAGTTGTAGTCAAAGCCTATCAAACAAATACTAGAATCGTATTTATAATTGAAGTCCCATTAACTGGACATACGACATACGACTATTACCATCTTTATCCGTTACCGATAAAAATCAATGATCAATACCAAGCTATTTTGCCACAATACAAGTTTTTATTATTCTCTGACTCTAATTATATTACAAGTGACGAACAATGTAAAGAATTAACACAGAACAATTTTATGTGTAATATACCCGAGCAAATCAACTTTGAACACTCGTTATGTGAAGCGCAATTAATTTCCTTCTCAAAAACTAATAATTGTAAACCAAAAACATTTTTACTTGAAAGTTATAAGATACAAAGAATCGATAACGATTTATGGATTATTGTAACAACCAATGAGTTGATAGGAAAACTTAACTGTAACAATGACAATAGGAAAATCCCATTGCTAGGTTCTTATACAATTCAATTACCTGTTAATTGCGAAATGCAAATTGACAATAAAATATTGAAAACAAATCGTTTTTCAAATTATATGTTTCAAATTATTCAGCTACCAGCGGTTAACGTAACTCATATTGATTTAATGAATAACAATGTGGATTTCCCTAAATTACATTTAGAAAATGTTAATTTAGATGATGTATACCAATTAAGAGAAAAATTAAAAGATTTACCAAATGAAATCAGAACTACTGATTATAACGTTTATGCACATGGAGGTAATTCAATTATTATAATTTTACTAATCATAACTATGATTGTTATATTTGTAATGTATAAATATGATCTACTACCTAAACAATGTAAAAAGAATAGATCACAACATAATTGTATACCTTTGCGACCTGTAGAAATTCTACCCTAGAACAAAAACAAAAATAAGAGAAAAATGTAATTTTCACTGTATTTTTTATCTTAAGGATGGAGGAGTTATGTACACGCCTACTATGCTCTGTATTATGGTTAATTGAGACATAAACTTCCACAGGATGTCAACATCCAAATATTATCTTATATTCAAAAGAAACCAGCTGCATGAATCTACCCCTTGTATATTCATGTGTGCAGGACGCAATGTGTAAACATTTAGATAATTAAGTCTATATAAGCGATGTATCCGTATTTTTAAGTCAGTTATATTAGTTTGTCAGTTATACTGTTATACTGTTCATACATGTAACTCCGTACTTGATAAAATAAATTTTATATTTTTTAATTATCAAGTTTCGTTAAACTTAATTCGTGGCATCCTAAATTCACTTATTAATGTTCCTCGACAAATTAATACAAAATTAGCACGTTAAAGTATATAGCGCTGCCACAGAAAATTGTAGTCAGTATCGTTCAACACCGCATAGTCATCGGTTAGCTAACAAACTGCAGTTTGCATCAAAAGTGCACGAGCTACCTACACCGAAAAAACTTATTACGAAGTGGGGTTAGCAATAAGATAAACCACAAATATTGGCACACGTATAGCGAACATGACCTTCAGGAAGCCAAGCGAAAAATGATGTTATTTAAATTTATTCAGAAAAAAAACTGGAATGTGATCGACTGCTAGTGGGGCTAGATAGAAGCTGGTCTTGTTCGTCATAACTTTATAGTAAATCGAAAATGTTCATGTATGTAGTTCATACAGAGCAAAAAGCAAATTGGAAAATCGAGAAAATTTGAGAAAACCACAGTGTTTAAAAATAATTCTAATAGTGTACCATTTGTGTTGAAATCTTTAGCTGGTAAATCGACCTAATTCTAGATTATTAGTAAACGTAGTAAGCTTGCTTACATTATCATTTTACCTGGCTCACTATACGGGGTGTATCGTAAATGGAGTAAATAAAAGCACTATAATCTATTCACGATTGATTTGCCATCTAACAGGCTGTGGAAATCTGGGGGAATGTGTGGTATTGTGAGGTTATGTTTTTTGAAAGCAGGCAATGTTGCCAGTGGAGCTTGTTTGTTCATTTAACGTCCGCCTATTGCAGCTCAATATTGGTTTATAATACTTAGATATAATAATGATTTCATTATAAATAAAATAATAACTATAATTTAAATGTTGTCGTAACACATACCAAATACATATTGCTGTTCTTTTTACACGAGAATTCTGAACTCAAATCGTATTTATACAGAGCATATTCCACGCCATTTTTTGTTGTCCTATATTTAGGTCTTGCAGCAAATTAAGAAGAATTAACGTCCATGCCGCTCATGTTTCAAATTGATATTATGGTAGTCCAGTGGTTGACTGTTTGCCTCTGGTGCTAAGAGACCCAAGTTCGTATTCCACTGAGGTCAGTGTTTTTCTCGGGCGAGATAAAAACGGTAAAACACTCATTCACTATTTAGATGCCAAAAGAATATCCCCTACCCTATTCCACCATGCTATCACTAGAAGTATCTGAATCATCGGCACCCTCCGATTCTGAATCAGATTCCCCAATTGAAATTATGAAAGGAGGAATATTTTCAAACGATAGATTTGCCATATGTTTTGTCCAGTCTTCCGAAATAAGTTTTTCACAATGTTCACAGAAATTTTGCCACATGTCGGGGGTACATTTTGAAAGAGCCTCACGCCATAAATTTGCAACCTTGTCTTTCGATTTTGGCTGCGAATTTATGTGCTTATTGTAATAGGTCTTACAAAACCCCCACGCCATTTCAATTGGGTTGTATTGACAATGGTATGGAGGCAATCGAAGAACCTCGTAGTTGCGCTTTTTCAAAATTTCGTCAGTTACGTATCTTTTATTTCCGTCTGCTGTAAAAGGTTTAATTAACTCCCAAAGTTTTTTCTTAGTAATTTTGCCCTGAATTTCGACATTGTGGTGGTTAACCAACCATTCCTGCAATACACTTTTTTTGCAAGAAAATGTGGGCGGCTTGTCAAACTGCACTCAATGATACGGTGCGTTGTCCATACCCACGACAAATTTTCCTTGCAACTTGTCCAAAGCAGGAATCAGCTGATTAACCAACCAATTTTGAAAAATTTCCCCATTCATAGTTTTATGATAGTCCCTGTCGTTGTTCTTTGAGTCTAGTAACATGTCGCACCGTTCCAAAAAGCCTAAATTACATCCCGCATTCAAAATCGTGAACCTCTTCCCCTCACTTTTAATTTTGGTAGATCCACGTTTCGTCTAGGTACACGAATGTCACATTTTCACTAGAACTTTTCGTCCATTCACCATTTTGTGTTTGTAACCCCCTTGTATACCAAATTTTCGCAAGAGTCAGCCAAGAGTTTGTCGAGAGTAAACTGTTCATTCTTCAGATGATACTGCCAAATTTGTAGTTGCAAATATTTTCTAAACGTGTAATTTAAGAAAACGTCCATCTTAGCGCGTATACTACAAATGGAAGATTTCAAAACGTCCCGTCCTTGTGATAAAATGTCCCTTATAGAACACTCAGATACCTAAAATTATAACTAATTTGCAATTGCATATTTAAGAAATAATACGTGCTTACCCCAAATATATCAATTAATCGATTTATAATCGTAAATCGTGTGAAGTCTGGCCTATCTAAAAATGGTGTGTAGACACAAGCAAATTATAGTTCTTACGATCAGCATTTTTCAGTTTCGGATTAGCGCTTTATTTGCACAGCACAAACTGCACGCATTTCTGTCTTTGTTAGTTGCTTGCAGATTCATATTTCCGACAAAGACGTATGTCGTAGTGACATCTGCGAACGAAACAAGACCAACACTGTACGTGAGACGTATTCTGTCGGCTGACACGTTTAGTAGAAAGAAACAGAGATACTTGAAGAATGTCGCGCAGATGCAGCCAAACGTCACAACTTAAATCTGTTTCCAGTCATCATCATCATCTGACATGGAGCTGACTCGAGGGTCCATCTTGGAGTATTTAAAATGTTTTGGAGGTTTATACGGCAGTATTTTATTTTATACACTTGGGGAACCTTTGTTTTTGCTGGGAAATATTTCGACGACAATGTCGGAGCCTTTGTCAACCGTGTCCCAGATCCGGTCAAAATTATGACAACCAGATGTGTAAAAACTGTTGAGGGTCGACAAAAGCGCAGTTTGGCTTAATTGCACACCAAGGGTACTTTTTACATAACTTAAGTGTTATTCTAAAAATCTGAAATTTAATTGTGTTTTACAAGTCCCAAATTTTCAACAGTAATTACATAAGTGGTGATAATTTTTTTGATAATTTTAACTAGATGCACGAATCTTTGTTGCTATAGAAATCTCACGAGTGGACGAAGTCCACGAGTGGTATTTTTTAATAGCAACAAATATGAGTGCTAATCTAGCTAAAATTATCAAAAAAAATTATTACCACGAATGTAATTCGGCGTGATTATTTTTTAAACTATGTCGCAAAATGTTAAACAAGTATTTAAGTATTTTATTAAACAATTAAGAATATTCACAACTGTTGTTTGTAATGGTGCAATTATTGTAGGTAATGGTACAATTTCCTTGAGATGAAGAGGATGAAACAGTGTCTCCTCTTAAGTTGTTGATTACGGTTGCCTGATGCTCTTCGTCAAGTTGTAGGTAGGGTTTGATGGAACTTGCAGATGGGTTCCTATTATTTTTAACAACTGCTGCTCATCTACTCCACTTTTAGCTAGTTGTGTTACAGCAGAAGAACGATGTGAATGGTTTGTAATTTTTATTTTGTTAGGATTCAAGCCAATCTTTTGGGCCGCTTGTTTTGTCCATTTTCCTATTTCGTTTTGTCCTACCGGGAGATTTTTATACCACCCCTTAGATAAAGGTTCCTGCCAATATGGATTAGGTGTCAAAAATAAACGATCAATTTGAATATTTTCAGTTCTTTTTGACATTAATTTATGAAAAAGACGTACCGAACATTTGTCAGAGTCATTTTTATTTGGCGTTAAAAAGTTGCTATCAGTTAACCTGTGCGATCCACCTTGTGCGGGTTTAGAAATTATCGGGTTATATTCTATCCTTCCAGTATGATTTCCATAATGATCTATTTCTTCTCTAAAATATTGCACTAATGCTTTTGTTGCTTCTCCGCCTCTCCATGCCAGTTCGTAGCTAGCAGTGTGATAAAACTTTCTTTGTAAGCTATTTGGAGTATTTTCATCCCACGCTGCTATCATTTGTTCTATTTCTTCTTTCCTGAGAGCTGCAGGAGATGATTTTCTTTTTTCGGGAATTTGTTGAAGTTCTCGACGTTTACAATTACGCGCGTCTCGCGCTGTCTTAAATAGAATATCACTGAAAGGATCAATTTTTCCTGGATAAGTTTTGCAGTTCCATTCCACAAAGTTTTGACAACAGATTCTTTGTAGTTTTCTCCATTTTTTTTATATGCCCAGTCCTCCAAAATGCGATTTGTTTCACCTCGGCTGATGCAGATAACTCATAATTACGTTCAAGGCAAAACTCTGTAAACTGTTTCCATATAGTGTTCTTGCTTTTTTTGGTGTTAATTGGTATTGTTTGTTCGACAGCCGTTTGTATTGAATCAGCCGAGCTTTGACCAAATCTCGTGCTCATGTTGGTTTCTGTAAGATTACTAATTGTAAAGTTTCTTCGAATTTATGCCAATTCACTCACCTTACGTTAGAGAAAATCTCAAAAGCGAAATCTGAATTGTACTTCATAATGGCGACGGTGCTGAATTTTTAATGTTTATACTGAGACAAATGGCTGCGCTACCTTAACAACCAAGTCAATGCTAACTTTTTATGCATTTATTTAAACAAAGATCCAATGAAACAACGTGAAAAAATAGTCGCTGTAATTTGCTACTAGCGAATAGTCAGTGTAATTCACTACTAGCGAATAGTCAGTGTAATTTTGATGCCATTGGTCGATTTGAAATTTTGTCTCATTACGATTGGTTGATAGGACTGTTTAAAAAATAATCACTAATATTCGTAGCACTATTGTTATGAACAGCCAATTCAACATTGGATGTTAGTTGGTGTTTAGCTATTCTAAAAAGAAAACGCTGTTAGAAATGTCCGGAAATTGTTTGAATACGCAGTGTCAACAGTTTGTGTTAAATGTATTCGATTATTTTACGCGCGAAAAAGACAATTTTGGCCCATTACGCGATGTTGTAGCGGTTACCCACCATAGGAAAATAGTGCAGCAAAGGAAAGACAACCTGGCATTAAAAAAAGTGCACAGCTCCAGAAAACAGTTAAAAACTGAAGATATACCCGAAACATTAAAAAATGACAGTTAGAGATGTAGTGTACAGAATGTACGTTGCAAAAAAGACAGTCACTTTAAAAATAGTACAAGAAAATTTGAAAGATAGACAAATTCTAAATGCCGCAGTATCAATGATTAGGAAACTCTTACAATGTATTGGTTTTAAATTCAAGAAAGATTGCAACCGTAGAGCACTATGTGAATAAGCTAGTGTAGTGGCATTGCGAACGGCTTTTTTCAAAAAATATATAGATAATACAAATTCACCATCAACCATTCAACCTCTAAAACATTTTAAATACTGCTGTAAACAGATTTAAGTAGCGACTTTTGGCTGCATCTGCGCGACATTCTTCAAGTATCTCTGTTTCTTTCTACTAAACGTGTCAGCCGACAGAATACGTCACACGTACAGTGTTGGTGTTGTTTCTTTCGCAGATGTTACTACGACATACGTCTTTGTCGGAAAATTGAATCTGCAAGCAACTAACAAAGACGGAAATGCGTTCAGTTTGTGCTGTAAAAATAAAGCGCTAATCCGAAACTGAAAAATGCTGATCATAAGAACTATAATTTGCTTGTGGCTACACACCATTTTTAGTATTTTTTTCATAAACTTATTTAAGCAATCTTAACGGTATCTTTACCGTTATGTAGCAGCGAAAGCTTATTTTTCGTAATGAATAATAGAAAGACTGTATTTATCAAATCCCTACTTCGTTAAAAATAATCAAGTATGAACTGTCACCTATGCAACGTCATTCCTTATATCCTAAACCAACCGGGGAATTCAAAATTACATATATTTATTTCTTAAGCAAACCGGTATATCTATTTCTCTAACTGTCTGCCCGTGAACTTAGGGCTGAAAAGCGAACTGCAGCTAATGTAAAAGACAATCCTTATAGTATACCGCAAAATAAATTGGTTACAGAGTTTTGACGTTGTTCTGATTTTAAGATAGTTAGATAAATCCTTACATTAAGGTTATGTGGCCTACGGTGAACAAATATGTAAGTCCACATATATCATAAACGTACGTTGATTTTACTGTGTTTTTGCATAGATTTTTTCATTTTTTTTGGCATTTTTTTTTATTTTTTTGATAATTTCTTACTCTAACAAGCGAGTAGGTATACTTGCAATCCCATAACAAACAAAAATATTCCAGTAAACAAGTACTTAAATAGAATCCCAACGAAAAATCTAAGCAAAAAAAAAACTCATGATAAATCTAGGGTGACCGTATGTCCCGTTTTTAACGGGATTGTTCCTTTTTTAGCTTCGTGTCCTATCGTCCCGAAAAACTCAAAACGGGACGCGAATTGTCCTGTTTTCTAGTGCACGTGTAGTGATTTCTACAATTTTCTTCTGACAAAACCCAAATTATTACAAGGTATTAGTGGATCTGATAAATATAAAACCCAAGAAGCGTCTCCTTCCACATCCACTGTGTAGTGCCTAATTGGATAATCCATAGAAAATATTGAAATTTGTTATGTTTAAACATTAAAAGTAATGTTACAATAAAAATATAATTTTAATTATTTATTTTATCCCCCCCCCCACCAAATATCTTTTGCCCCGTTTTGTTATTTTATAAATCTGGTCACCCTATATTAATCCCCAACATCACCGCTATGAATATTAGATGGATGATTACTAATATATGGTCTACTTCAAGTTATATCGTTATTGCCTCACCGAAGGGTGCCTGGTAATCCTTGGTTAACATTCAACTAAATTGTAAACACAAATAAGAAACCAGGCTTTAGGAATTTTATTTATTTGCAATATGTAAATTTACCTGAATGCGACCGATGCTTCTAAAGTCAAGTTACATTATTGTTCTACAAGTTTTTTTAAAACAGATAACGGTATATCCTGACGTGGACTGTAGCGATAAAGATGTTTAATTTCAAAGAGTAGCGCATCCCTTGCAATGTTGGAACCGAACCCCGAACTTCAACTAGCTTCAAGCTTCTCCCACTGATTTGGCGGTACTAACACTGAACAGATTATCACTATTGCTGTTGCGTTATAAATTACAATGTTGGATACTTATTGTAAATATGTAATTAGGCAATTTCTTATCAGAATCAGACTTACATAATTATCTCTGCAGATGTTGGTGTAAAATACGGGAGCCCACATGGCGCTGCCAAATATCATATTGGAACTTCAGGAATTTCAAATTTAGTTATTACATTTCACTCGCAGCTGAAACAACGCAACACTACGTTGCGGAAGTACGAGAGGAAATTGATAACAGGACAGTTACTCAAACCCGTGCTCTCAGCGGTCGACTCACGAAAATTATGAAAGGGATGCGTATAAAAGTCGTTTTACCAGCGATATGATTGGATAAAAAATATCAAGCCGAAGAAGCGATAAGGCGACACCATAAAGTGCTGACGGTCCGTTCTGGTTGTAATAGCGCGGTCTTCAGTCTACTTTACGAATTGCAAGCAATCAGAACATTTCCCAGAATAGGTGCCGTTAAATTATTTATAGCGTAATAGGCAGTTGGTGTACAAAAATGTGAAATAAAACACAGATCCACGTGCATGTTTATTTATTAATTAATTATAACTTAATTAATTATAACTGCAATATTTAAATTTCGGTAAGCTATAATAAATATGCGCATGCCTTAATAATAAGTAACATGAGAATGTTTTTATCCAACACGTATTTTTAATGTTTCCATTCAACTCAATCAACCGAATAATTGTAATTTATTTTAAGAAACCTTTTATACTTCAGTACCTAACTTATTTCTGTTTGTTTGACAACGTAGATGAATACAGTGCCGAACCAAAAAAAAATGGACAACTATTTTTAAAGTTTAAAAATCAAAGAATTAAACTTTGTATGGTGAAAGTTAAGTGTTCTACGAGTGTTGACTGAAAATCAGCAGATTAGCAACCTCACCTCTGTCGATAACCTTGAAACCACTTCCACATATTATTTAAAGTTGTATACTGTTACGAAATAAAGCATTTGATATATTATTTAATCTTTTATTACTTTAAAAGTAACCTCCAGAATTCAAAGGCATATCGAGATAAGTAACCTCTACACGCGTCGGGATGAACGTATCACAGAAACATGTCCGAAAATATGTAAGAGGTCAGACTGAGGATAAGATATTAACTTTAAAACATATCAGCTAAGCAGTGATGGTGCAAAAGAAACATATTGTGAACCAACAAGGTATTTGGAAAGCGTTTGTTAAGCAGTGCGTTCTGTTAATTGTACAGAGTGATACTTAATATGTGCGAAAAACTTTAACCACGTATAGCTGAAATTATTTAACTTCTAAAACCCCTAGTAAATTTTTTTCAAATTCTGCTCCGTTGTGGTGATGGGCTTCACAGTTTTTTACATCAATTGATTAAAATGTAAATAACTTTTTTGTATCTTGTCCGATTGCGATAGACAACATTGTTTTGGAAAGCGAACAGTCCACATTCAAGACAAATGTACAATAGAGTGTGAAAAGTTGACGAAATCTGACCCAGAAGTAAAACCTTTGTTTTATCTTCCTTTCTTTCTTTATCAATTCTTCTTTTACCTTACGATGTCGACACTCGACGTTGCCATTCATACATTCGGCATTAATTGAAAGTGATGGGTACCCTTTGAACTTGAATCACGCTGCTGCCGTTCCCCTCAACTACATTCGCTTTCTACATTTTCACCATTTGTGTTAATTGTATGAATGATGCTGTGTTTGGTCTTGTTACTGCTCATGGTCTCCCAATGGATAGGAGAAGCGTCGTTAATTGTAACCCAACGTCGAATTTTCTAAATTTGGAAATTAGGTATATTTATCGAGAAAAATTCAAAAACTTTTTTGGAAAACAATAATAGTTCAGAAGCTACAAAAAAATTTAGGTTAACAATTTTTTTTTCAAGCGGATTACACAACTTTTCACTTCAAGGTCAGATGTCATCCACTTGTCACACTATTGTACATTTATCGTGACTGAAAATTAAGCTTGGACTGTTAATTTTCCAAAACAACGAAGTTTGTCACAATCGGATACGAAACATATTTACAGGGTCGTTCCAAGTTTAATGAGCGCCCTCGTATATTTACCTTTCTCCCTAGACCTCCCGAGTGAAAGGTAAGTCCTCTACCGCTGAGCCACTTTTTAGGAAGGTGGTTCAGCGGTAAAGCATTTACCTTTCATTCGGGAGGTCGAGGGTTCGAACTTCCGGGCCTTTTGTTCTGACTCTCTTCTGAGGTTTTTCGTGGTTTTCCTGAGTCATACAGGTGAATGCTGGAACAGTATCATCCACGAATGTCTATTATCTATATTTTTGGTCTTTCCCATTCTAACCTTCCTGTTATTGGCTGAAGAGAGGCTGAGGGTTTCAGTGTGAAATCCGACTGTATCCCTATAGCCGGCCATCCCCTTGTGAGGAATAAACCTACTTTGACTTTCACATAACATAAGTGTGCCCCGTAGGGGCGCCTCCAGAAATATTTGTGTGAGGGGGGGGGGGCAGATACGAATAGTACTGACGGCGATTTTATAAGAAAAGGGGATTGGCTTATAGAGTGCCGTAAAATGTATCTGAAAATGTATACTTATTAATAAATTCGTCAAAAATTTGAGTTTTTTAATACAAAATGTTTTGCTTTAGCAGGCATATAATACATATTTTAAACGAATCTTGTACGTTATTTGTTTCAGGAAGCCGAATAAATCTAATGAAAACTACGTGTATGAAGTTTAGGCTTAATATGGGGGTTAACGAAAGGGATCCGGGTCCCGTTGATTATTATAAAATCAAAGGAATGTGTGTTAAAAGTGTATTTTAAAAAGTAATCTGAAATTGCTGCTGGGCATTAATGAATGGTAGATGTGTGTTAAAGAATTAAATGTCCACTCCTGATTTTGAATTTCAATAGTAATCTGATTTCATACGATGCGACCGAAACAATTATAACTTATTACACATAATAATTTACAGTAGACAAGATTTCTAATTCCTTTTATTAAATAATTAACTACCTAACCGATCATTATCATGCAAGACACATAGTCGATGCGCCCGACAAGACAATAGCCAACACTGTAAATTATTATTTGTTATAAGTTATAATTGTCACGGTTCGGGGTATGAAATTAAATAAAAAGTGTTATCGATGTGTTTAATACCTAAACGTCCTAACATTCACCTGCAAGTAATTTCATACTTATCAAATTCGTTGAAACTTGGGTGCCAGATTTATTATTGATAGTGTCTAGTGTCAACCACTACATTTTACCAATTTCTATTAAAAAATACAAAATTTTACCAAGTTCGTTGAAACTTCGTCCAGATTTATTAACAATATTTCATCATAAAAATACAAAATTTTACCAAATTCGTTGAAACTTGGGTGCCAGATTACACAAAATTTTACTAATTTCCATTAAAAAATACCAAATTTTACCAAATTCGTTGAAACTTGGGTGCCAGATTACACAAAATTTTACTAATTTCCATTAAAAAATACCAAATTTTACCAAGTTCGTTGAAACTTCGTCCAGATTATACATAATTTTACCAATTTCTATTAAAAAATACAAAATTTTACCAAATTCGTTGAAACTTGAGGGCCAGATTTATTATCGATAGGGTCAACCACTACATTTCATTGAAACTTCGACCTTTTACGTATGTGCTCTTTTTTGTTAAGCCATGAATTATTTTGTAAAGCTGGACAACATCAATAAAACAAAAATAATATTCAGTCAGCTTTATTATCATATTCATTTTACAATTTATACCACACACACACACACACGATTTAAAATTATAGTCTTTAAACACGGATGGATGACACACCCCAGAGCTCCTCGTTGGCAGTTTTGAAACTTCTTATATGATTTTGTAATTGCCCCGCAACAGAGGTAGCTTAGTTTTGTTCATCTCTCTCTCTGAAAACAATATTAATTTTATGAAAATGGTAAATATAATAAAAATGCATCACGAACGTATATAATAAAATAATGAAATCTATATATACTCACATGATGATGATCCATTTGCAGTAGGTTGCTAGTAAAATATAAGGCGGCACAATTCGGCATTATGCCGCTTGGCTATGAAAGCCCTTATTGGAGCTTCAACATTTTCCTGAAACCGGGCTGTCATCGGTGATGCTATTAACTTTGGCTCTGTTACAAAGCTAACCTCCTCGGATATTAGCTCTGAATTTGGTAATATCATATCGTATGATATGTTGCTCCTTGTAATCAGCTTGTCCCCGTTTCTTTGACGAACTTTATTTTGATCGATGAATTTCTTCTTGAATTCTCGATAATAATGAAAAAATTCATCGTCTATATTGTATTCCATATCATCAAGCATCGTCGCAACACCACATTTGTGACATCTTGAACTGTTTTTTTCACAATTAGGTACAACAACCGAAGCGCGTATAAGATTCGGATTTAATTTTTTCTTGTTAGGACCCTCCTTATATATAAGGGTCAATTAATATATCCCCACACCCTCGTGTCGCCCACCACTAAAAAGATCATTCTCTCTCTCTCTCTCGCTCTCTCTCTCTCTTTCTCTCTCTATATGGTCAAAATCTAATATTCTGTTTATTGAAGCAGTTACATTTCCTGGCATTTTCAGCAGGATGTGATTTTTGCCATTGTCTTAGGCACGTGCATCCTGTTCTAAACTTGAATCTCTTGAATGAGATAAAATTGTAATACTTATAATTATTTTGAGACTGATACATTGTCATGTTTTAATTTATGTTGGTTAACTCTAATTTTGTTTCAGATAACTTTCTTGCATTACAAACGAGATACATACGTTATCATCACCCTCATTAATTT
>JABXWE010059037.1:0-10791 GCA_014611495.1 Limonius californicus
TTATAACGTTATTACAAACATAAACGCACAACACTTACGACAAGTTCCGTACATACTTGTAACATAACCTCGTACCGCAACAGCGTAGCGTTTCAGTACGAAAATGTTGATGGAAAGACGTACTCGGTTCATAGTTCGCGGTGGCCCACAGTGTGTCAGTATTATTAATGATACATCAAAGAATATTGCTATGATGTAAGGCTACGGTATTAACTACAAAGTTAGGCTACGGAATTAAACTAGGATGTTACGCCACGGCATTTGTCCAGAATTAAACTTTGTCTTGCAACGTAATGTTGCATCATGACCTTGCAACAATATGTAACTGATTTGCGATTTTGTTTAACAAAACTTGAGCTTTGGCGGTTCACGGCGTTCAGAGACCAAAAAATATTTATAAAAGCTGTTACCAATTGACCTGATGAGCGAGTTCAAATCTAGTGGTACAACATAGTGGCATATCATAACATTCTTACAAAAAGTGGTTACAGGGCGCAATTACCATACGGTGTTCTGTTACAAATGTGTACAAAGGTAAGGATGTTTTCGGTTAAAGAAACAAGAGTTCTAATAAAATGTGATCACCTTATCAAATCAAGATTTTACGATGCTTAGGCGTTAGAATGTAAACAAGGACATATATTCTATAATAAACACTCTATACTAGTGATGGTTCAAAAACCAAACCGCTTAAATAAACGAAGAATTAATATTTCAGTACACGATCAAATTCCTTTTCGTGTACAAAGGCGACAGCTCTTATGTGGAAAACCCAACCAAATCGCATTAAAGTACTAGGCTACAACTACATCGCTTGGTATTACGTGATATTTCTAGCTTAATTGAAGAAAGGGATTGTCAATTGAATCAATGCTTACTGTAAAACTTAAACAATTAGATGTAGACGGCAAGATGTTACTTAAACTTACTGATATCTTTCCAATGAGTGACTCCATATACACTGATAGATATTTTACGTATATTATTCTAAACGGCAGTCTATCATCCCGATATTGATTGGAAGCATAATGGCCAATAGACTAATAAATAAAGATAGTAACTTTTTCAGAAGATAATATGCTTAAGGAAATCAGTTCGCATGATAAACTTGTAAGAGAAGATATGTCAGAAATTCTAAGTATATTTATCTTTCGTTATGTATCAATACAAATAATGGCCTTTAAGCTATCATTCCTAAATATCTGATTGATTAAAAAACAGAAACAAATATAGTTCCGAAGAAGAGAAACTAAACGGTAATAACATTCCTAAGAAATAAAGAAAGACACAATTCTTTCGCGATAGAATATTCAGAGTAGAAGATAATACATCTACTAGATTTTATATTCTTTCTTTCTTTATCAATTCCTCTTTCACCTTACGGTGTCGAGGTTGCCATTCATACATTCGGGATTAATTGAACGTGATGGGTCCCCATTGGACTTGCATCACGCTCCTCCCGCTCCCCTCAACTACATTCGCTATCTACATTTTCACTATTTGTGTTAATTGTGTGTATGATGTTGTGTGTGTGGCCTTGTTACTTCTCCTGGTCAGGAGTTAGGAGAAGCGCCGTTAATTGTAATCCAATGTCAAATGGAGTACCGAGCTCGATACCGACCTTAGGAATTACAGAAAAATTTCTGCCCATCCCAAGGTTCGAAGCGAGGACTTCGCATTGCGAGTCTAGCTCTCTTACCCCTGGGCTACACGGGGTTTTTAGATTTTATATAACAAATACAAAAATCGTGCTCCAAATGCCAATATGGTTGTGGAAAACTGACTTCTGCAAACTGTAATACAATAATTGTTATGCTGTAAGTGTTGAAAGAAAATTCATCAATAAATAATATTTACCAACACTTTGTATATTTACGAAACCAAGGTACCAACTTCGATGCCTTAATTTTGTAATAACCCTCCTGGAATATAACAGTTATGGTCTTTAGGAAGGCCACATATGTAGAAACAGTGTTTTTATGCTAATTATTTTATACTTTGTACATACTTTGGTGTACCAAACGTTGTTCAAACTACTGTCTAATGTCTAATAGATTATGTTTATGGTTATTGCCAATCCTTCCACGAACTGGGATTCCCGGCGGAGGGATATTTTTACGTACATTTGAAAAAACTAAGTCAAAGTGTGGCTTTTCAGATGTGTTCACGGCAAGTGTATAACAGTATGTGCTTATTAATCATTGAATGCAATGGAATTAGTGTTTACTTATAGATTTGCTACCTGTAGGGTGGCGTGGATGAGCTCTTGGTACATATTGTAGTAGCTGTTGAATGAAGATGTATACAGTGTTTTTAATACCGATGTGTTGTTGTAATTGGGAACCTGCAAGATCGCCAATGGTCAGTGTAACCGCCCAGGAGTTCGCTTTAAGCTGCTTAATGTTTAAAGGACTCATAATTCTGCGTGATCATTCCACGCGACCTCGACCTGATTATTTGAGGGTCGTAGCCAGTAACCTATGAACTATACTTTGCAGAGTGGGCATATGAAGAACCTGTATCTCCCTCCTTTCGTTGAAATGCACGTACTGCGACTGGGGGAGATCGTTTGGTGCACGCAATGACATTACCATCAGACAATATTTACTAACCCACCCCGTCAAGGTCACCCCGCCCCGAACGAGAAATTCCAGAGACGATATTGTGAAGTACCGAAGGTCAGCTACTAGATGCTACGTGGGACTCTACGGGACGACACGTAATCCAATCAAATTGAAATAAAAAACCTTTAATTTAGTTAGAAATATTTTTTCCTAAGAAATAGTTTCAGCTAAACGTGCCCATTTAAATTATAAAATCACTTGAAAATATATTTCCCATGTGTGGAATGTAATTACGAAAATATCGCCAAAAAACCGCAAATTAACAATAATATTTATTTAACAGCAAATTTCAATTGAATTTGAAGTATGTTGATGTAAGCTCTTGCCATTGTTTTCATACGCAGATACTCTAACAGAATGTACTTTATTTAATCTGTTTTTAACTTTTAATAAACAAAGGCATAATTATTTCTGTGACGTAAAGCTATTTGTTGATTATATTTTATGTTAACAGAAGAGCACAAAGGGAATGCGATTACACATTAATATGGTCTCTATAAAACTAGCATTACACTTTTAGTAACATTTTAAAATTACGACTTTGAGTTTTATTGAAGTACGTTTTATAGAGATGATAAACGCTGACCTTTTCAAACGTTTCGGTTTCAAAACATTTTTAAAATAACCTTATCATTTATGAATTGCCGAGTAAATTTTTCAGTGAATCCTGCCAGGTAGTCAAGTAAAAATGTTGTTTAAAAATTCTTGTAAGCATCCTGAACTGTAAACTCTAAGAGAACTGAACCTATTCTTATTTAATAGAGCGTTTTAAAACAATTGTTGAAAATGGATTCTGCCATATTATTAACACTTATTCTGAAAATTCTGAAATAACAGACCATTACAGAAATTGTACCTGTAATGCAATAAACCGGGAACATAATACAACATTCAACAATTAAAAAAAAATCTCGGGCCTTCAATACAGTGTAATTAGGTATTGAGCAACTACACTGAAATGTTAGAATTAATTGATACTTTCCGTGGCATTTGATTTACATATACCAAAGGGTAATTCCCCTTAATTATAGGCGGTGTGTAGTGTACTCGTTAAATACAGCACAACAAGCACAAAAAATTGTATAACAACGCTGGGAATGTAAAAAATTCCCGCCGGTTTTAATATTTCGCAGTTTATCATTTGGGATTGTAATTTGTATGGGTTAAAAGAGTTTGCTGTACATGTATCTGTTTTTACATTTTAGCGGACGTATGATACTGTCCAAAATGTTATTTTTACGATAGTGACACATCAATAGGGCGGCGATGTCTTTTCAATGTATCGCTTTAACCTTAGGGTTCAATTCCCACCACCGAGACATGGGGTTTTTAATAGCCGTTATACCTCATAGGACAACGGCAAACTAGAGAGATATTCTGCCAAATAATTCTTCTCTAAATTCTCGTGATTTGGAGCCCAGGTTAAGCTATAGGCCGTTTACGTCTGAGGCATATTAAACACGTAACACAACTGAGGGAGAGAAAATATGATAAGCTGCTTGAAGATAACGTATTTGTTTTAGTCACAGTACATACTTCCGAAGCTGCATCAAAACGAAAAAACGCTAACATATAATGTGCTGGAGCATTGCAAATATGGAATTTTTTTTAGATAAGATTGAGAGTACCAATTCTTCTTTCTTAGAGTGCTTTGTCTCTTACATAGCGGTCTTATGCTTGTATTGCTCGTATTAATCTATAGTTCTTACGACAAGCATTTTACAGTTTCGGATTAGCGCTTTATTTGCATACCACAAAATGAACGCATTTCTGTCTTTGTTAGTTGCTTGCAGATTCATATTTCTGACAAAGACGTATGTCGTAGTGACATCTGCGAAAGAAGAATCTGCGGAATCGGGCCTTTTTACACTTTTCGGTGTATCGTCTTGCCAAGAGCGTTTGTTGGATCCTTTTGCAAAAATCCAGGTCTCGTCCAAAAACACTACAGGTAAAGGCGATGGTGATTTGTATTATCTATATATTTAAAAAAAGAGACGTTTGCAATGACACTGCACTAGCTTTTTTACAAGGTGCTCTACGTTTGCAATCTTTCTTGAATTTAAAACCAATACATTGTAAGAGTTTCCTAATCGTTGATATGGCAGCATTTAGAATTTGTTTGTCTTTCAAATTTTGTTGCACTGGTTTTAAAGTGACTGGCTTTTTTCAACGTACATTCTGTACACTACATCTCTAACTGTCATTTTTAATGTTTCCAGCATATCTTCAGTTTTTAACTTTTTTCTGTAGCTGGGCACTTTTTTTTATCAATGGCAGGTTGTCTTTCCTTTGCTGCACTATTTTCCGTATGGTGGTTAAACTTATTCTTAATGCATCTGCAACTCATTCCCGAACCACTACAACGTCGCGTAATGGGCCAAAATTGTATTTTTCGCGTGTAAAATAATCGAATAGATTTAACACAAACTGTTGACACTGCGCATTCAAAACATTTCCAGACATTTCGAACAGCGTTTTCATTTTAGAATAGCTAAACACCAACTAACATCGAATGTTGAACTGGCTGTTCATAACAATAGTGTTACGAATATTAGTGAAAATATGGGACTTGTAAAAGACAATTTTATTTTAGATTTTTAGAATAGCACTTAAGTTAGGTAGAAAGTACCCTTGGTGTTCAATTAAACCAAACTGCGCTTTTGTCGACCCTCAACAGATTTTACACATCTGGTTGTCATCATTTTGACAGCAGCTGAATTTTTTCTGCCAAATCAAAATCATCAGACTACCACGATAACATGGACGCGGAAAATGTTGAAACATTGATTCAAAAACAACTTCTTCCTAATTTGCGAGAACCTTCTTTAATTGTCCTTGACAACGCTTCTTACCATAGCCGATTGATTGAGAAAATGCCCACAAGCAGTTAAATAAAAGCATAAAAACATTTTAAATACTGCTGGAAACAGATTTAAGTAGTGACGTTTGGTTGCATCTGCGCGACATTCTTCAAGTTGTCACGCCTACTTTAAATTTGATAAAATAATCGACGAAGTGTAAAAACCCTCTCGATGCTACGCTCATCGATCATCCGAGGTGTTAATATGGGAAGTCGGACCCTCTAGATGGCTAATCACCTACCTTATTTCCGTAGCTCTTCTTATGTAAACTTAGCTTATATAAATCGTCGATAATGAAAAGACAGGTTGCAACCAAATCTCGTTTAATTTGAGAATAACCCAACACACCAGTATAATAAATAAAGTCCCAATTTTACGTAGAAAAGAATTAATTAAATAAACTTCGGGCAACACTCAAACAAATGAAGGACAGTAATTGCGCTTATTTGTACATCAAAATCTTAGGTAACTAACGCAAAATCACGTTCGAGAGGCCCCGCGAAGCGAAATTACGCGGACAAAACCGACCAATTCCAACTGAAAACTACAGAAACGCAATATCGTCCCACTCTCGGATTACCCTAGACATAAACACGTAAAATTGTTCCCCAATACAATAAATTAAAAGTATAATAATAATTAAAGTATATGTATGCTTAATTAATTCCCCAACATTACAAACCCCTGTTACAATCACGTCAACGAAAATTGTTTATATAATAAAATAAAACAATCATAAATTTGCAAATGTTCCGTCCTCAAAAATATTAGCGTGAAATAATATTAACTCACTTCCCCGTTGCAAGTGTGCTGTCTATCTCTGCAAGCAGGTTTCCCGATGTTATCACCAACGCCAGCGCTTGGGGCGGTTGAGGGAAAAAACTAGCCCAACGGACTTGACAATGCCTGTGGTCTTAGTGGACCTTATCAGCAGACTTTCTACCCAAACGTATTTTGCCAGTGGCTGGTAAACTGGCAAAAAAAAGAACTCTCAGCTTAACCGGAATACTACTTGATTGGAATTACTAATTCCTGGAGTTTTGATTTCCACAACCAAGGAACCCCTCCTGTGCCGTGATGTTTCAAATCGGAAATCTATTTTCCAAATCGCGAACGATTTATTACAATAATAACACACGTTGCACGTATATGTCCGATCAACTTCAATACTCAATCGTCCTCGTTCCTCGACTTCGTAGAAAATTTTTGTATCCCCCTTAATTTTTCGAAACTCCGGTAATATGCGCATAAATCTACCTTGTCTTCCGAAATGTAAAATGCAAAATGGGTTGCTTCCAACCAGGCGCGGAATTCGTTACAAAATATCTCTGTTTCTTTCTACTAAACGTGTCAGCCGACAGAATACGTCAAACGTACAGTGTTGGTGTTGTTTCTTTCGCAGATGTCGCTGCGACATACGTCTTTGCCGGAAATAAGGATCTGCAAGCAACTAACAAAGACATAAATGCGTTTAGTTTCTGCTGTGCAAATAAAGCGCTAATCCGAAACTGAAAATTGCTCGTCGTAAGAGCTATATTACAGACATAGGGGACCTAAGACTTAATGTGGACTTCAAACCACGGGAAGTGCAAACACTTCTACTCCAGAGAACATTTACTGGGCAGAATATCTCACTGGTTTTCCATTGAGATGCGAGAGAGAATGGCTTTTAAAAATCCGATGTTATGGTACTGAGAATTGAACACCATGCCTTCAGCGTAGATTCTAGCCCAAGACCGCCAGTGGCAATTCAGAGTATAATTTTTATGCATAGTTTTTTACTGGGTGTTATGCTACATAGGTGTAGGTAAATTATCTACTAGCGTACGCAGACAATATTGAGGAGTGCTAATCAGTAACGCGTGCGCTTATGGAAATCAAATTAATATTGAATGGTTGGAAAACTCGAGGACTATAAAAAACATTAACTTTACCAGTCAATGTCTTGCGACCCACCATATTGAAAATAATTTTCGACGGTTGGAATCGTCTCCCACTAGTTCACAATAAACGTTTACATTATTAGTTAGCAGCGGAATGCTTAGTTCTGAAAGAATATCCACATTGCGGCTTTCCGAAGACCTCTTTGCACTCAGGTTATATTGGTGTATTTACAAATTGCACAACATATATTTGTATCGACGCAACTCATTTATTGTTAAATAGAATTTCAAATAATACTGAGGAACAACGGTTGTAGTTGCTTATGGCAATACTAATGCAACCGTTATGCTGTTTTTTGAAGACAAGTTTTAGTCTTCAGGGCGATTCCTCAGCTAAAATACGTTAATTGGTTCACGTTCCTACTGAAGATGGCAACTAAATAGTATCGAGGGCTTCGGGACTGGTATTATTTGTTCGTTATATCCTATAAACATAATATCCTCAAACATTCGTTTTCATACTCAAATAATTTTCACAGTTGTTCTTGTGCGTTAGATATTTTAAATTCCTGGATATAAGTAAAAATTTCACAGTTGTACATATTTTGTCACTGCACAGTTTTAATGTAAAGCACTGCATCAATAGTTTCATTCCAGAAAATCATCAAAAACAACGAATTTGACTAGTGTATTCTTCCGTGCATCTGTATAAGGCACATAAATAGTGCCCAAAATTGAAATAAGGTAACCTAAAAAAGGGCTTTTAGTTCAATAACGCTCTTTAGCTGTTTTTAGCTATCGTTTGCTTGAGATAAATCTTTTCTGAATCACACGAGCTCGAAATGCTAATGTTTGTTCGTTGCTTACGGAATAAGTGTACGCTCTAAACGGGAAATACAATACAATAAACAATGCAAACCCAAGCGGTTACTTTGTTAAAGCTCATTGTATCCGGATATACATACAGGGTGATACTAAACATATGCGAAAAACTTTACCCGTGTATTGCTGAGGTTATTTAACACATAAATTACCTAGTAAACTATTTTAAAATTCCGCATCGTTACGGAGATATAGCTTTCAAAATTGTTCTACATCAATCACTAAAATGTAAATAACTTTTTTATATCTTGTCCAATTTTGATAAACTTCATTGTTCTGGAAAGCTAACAGATCAAGCTTCAAGAAACGTACAGTCGTGTGAATCAAGTCGACCCATTAGTGAAACTGTTGGTATAAATATTTGTAAATTCGATATATGTACCAGGCTTGTTCAACTGAAATCCGTCTTTGATCAACTTAACCTTGAAAACAAATGCATAATTCAAATGACGTTTGGTAATGTTAGTAGTGTTTGTAAGCAACACATAAATAAGTTTCTGGCGTTTGAATTTTATTCTGACTTTTAAAACTTCGATTTTGAAATGGCGTTTGTTATTGAAAATCCGTTCAAGTTTGATCAGCGTGCTGTCATACAATTTTTATGCGTTGAGGGTGCGCAGCCATTCCAGATTCATACGCGAATGCAAGTAGTGTATGGAAATGCATGTATTGCGTATCCAACTGTGAAGGAATGTTGCCGAAAATTTAAGAATGAAAAAGAGGAGACTATAGAGGAACCGCGACCAGATGCACGGTGTACTGCATTAACAGAAAACATTTTGGCATGTGTGGAAGGCCTTATTAGAGAAAATCGTCGAATTACAATTAGAGAAATTTCAGAAACTGTTGGGGCGAGTGTAGGATCTGTCCATAGTATTGTTCGTAATCGTCGTTTTGCTGCACGACAATGCTAGGCCTCATGTTGCTAATGTGGTAAAAGAAAATCTTCAACGAAAGAAACGGAACGTTTTAGAGCATCCACCCTATAGCCCGGATCTATCGCCTTGCGATTTCCATATTTTTGGACCGCTGCAAAAGGCGTTAAAAGGTTGGGGCAGTCTGACGCAGAAGTACAGATAGCTGTGGAAGACTTCTTCAATCAGCAGCCACAAGAATTATATGAGCAGGGTATACGTCGGTTAGTAAAGCAATGGGGTAAGTGCTTTAACTGTGACGGTAATTATTCGTAATTAAATTGATGAATAAATTTTTTATGAGGCAAAAATGGGTTTCAGTTGAACACACCTCGTATTTAAATTGTCATTTCTATTGGAAACTCGGTTATATAACTCCTCTTAAATATTAAATTTTAGAAAAAAATTCAACATAGCTTTCTTACCATATACCATAATATACAAATTTTCAAACCAAATGTTTCACTTCTGTTTCAGATTTCAGCCATTTTTCACAGCGTGTACTGTAAGCTTTCTAAAATAATAAAGTTTATCCAAATCGGGTAAGAAATAAGAAAGTTTGTTACATTTAACTGAATTGTTGTAAAAATCTTTGAAGCGCCATATCTCCGTAATTGTGCCGAATTTTAAAAACGTTTACTAGGTAATTCAGATGTTAAATAACGTCAGCTCAACGTGATTTTTCGCTCAAGTTTAGAATCACCCTGCATATGAAAAAGGAAGGAATTGTTCCATTAGCAGGATGCGTAGCTAGTTGGCTATTAATTATGCACATTAATATTTTGCGTAACATTTAAGTGCGTACATTAGACTTTAATAAGAGTTCGAAATATTCTGCAAGGTCTGTGGTTCTGATTCCCTTGCATGTTTAACCACACCACCCAAGTAAAAGTTACAACATGTAGGGGTGCCACGAAATATTGTTAAAATAATCAACTTGTCTTAGATAAGCAGAAAGTATAACTGGTAGGCATTGTCCAAACTAAAACATTTATTTTAATATTGTTAATTAAAGAATAACAGGACATCCTGCATATCAGTACAATACAGAAGGCAATTTAATTTTTGGATTGGCGATGCAACACCGAAGTCTCGCGAAATTAAAACAAAAGTAAAACAGCGTATACTGATTCACAGTTTTATCAGTAGAGGGTGGTCAAGTCAAAATCGAACAGCTGTTAGTGTCTGCACATGACGCGAGCGCCTATAAAGTGTCGTCATGGAGCAACGAGTGAGTATGATGTAAATTAAGGAAAACTGCAACAGAAACTTATGAAATGTTAAAAACTCTACGGTGGTAGAACCGTAAGTCGTACTAGTGTATTAGAATCGTTTAATTTTGGGAACAGGTATGCAAAACATTTATAAATTTCTAAAATTTTTCGAAGAGGCAGTTTAAGATGATGCCAGAACCGGGCACCAGTAGATCTCTCAAGATGCAGATCCAGTCGCAAGAGTTCGTGTAATTGTGACACTACCGAATGACCGTTCGAATGATGTAGATAAGTTGAACATTCTTATGGAGACTAAACTATAAAGTATATATAAAGATTTCATCATCAACATCAATGTTTAAAATAGGTTTGGTTTGTTCTGCCTTCATAGATTTGGGTCAATCCATTTGTTC
>JABXWE010059076.1:0-12581 GCA_014611495.1 Limonius californicus
ATGACTTACTTTGGGGAGCATTGAGATGTTTTCATGGACTGTGAGCAACTTCACAGGGTCATGAGATCCGGTTGTGAAATACAATAGTGGATCATAAAACTTTTAGTGGGTAGTGAGAGATTTTGGTGGGGTCATAACATACTTTGATAGATACTGTCACCATTCAAAAAATCGGTGTAAGGTTCGGTTGGTCATAAGATACTTGACTGGATGCTAAACCCTTTGGTGGTCTATGACCTACTTTGGGGAGCATTGAGATGTTTTCATGGACTGTGAGCAACTTCACGGGGTCATAAGACCCGGTTGTGAAATACATCAGTGGATCATAAAACTTTTAGTGGGTCGTGAGAGACTTTGGTGGGGTCATAACATACTTTGATAGGTACTGTCACCATTCAAAAAATCGGTGTAAGGTTCGGTTGGTCATAAGATACTTGACTGGCTGCTAAACCCTTTGGTGGTCCATGACTTACTTTGGGGAGCATTGAGATGTTTTCATGGACTGTGAGCAACTTCACGGGGTCATAAGATCCGGTTGTGAAATACATAAGTGGATCATAAAACTTTTAGTGGGTAGTGAGAGATTTTGGTGGGGTCATAACATACTTTGATAGATACTGTCACCATTCAAAAAATCGGTGTAAGGTTCGGTTGGTCATAAGATAGTTGACTAGCTGCTAAACCCTTTGGTGGGCTATGAGTTACTTTGAGGGCTCTTAAAATACTTTCGTGAACTGTGAGAAATTTCACAGAGTTAGAAGACACTTTGATGAGCTGTGCACACTTCGGTGGGTCATTACACATAAGTATGCGTCAGTTGTGAAACACATCAATGAGTCATAAGAAACTTTAGTGGGTCGTGAGACACTATAGTGGTTCATAACACACTTTGGTAGATTGGGGCACAATTCAAGGAGTCGCTATAAGCTTTGCTAGGTGCTAAACCCATTGGTGTATCACAAGTTTTGGAGGGTTTAAAAATGTTTTAGTGGGCTGTGAGAAATATTACTGAGCCATGAGATACTTTGAAGTGCTGTGCACACTTTGGTGGGTAATTAGACATTGGCTTCAGTCCCGAAATACATTAAAAATCGGTGTAAGGTTCGGTTGGTCATAAGATAGTTGACTAGCTGCTAAACCCTTTGGTGGGCTATGAGTTACTTTGAGGGCTCTTAAAATACTTTCGTGAACTGTGAGAAATTTCACAGAGTTAGAAGACACTTTGATGAGCTGTGCACACTTCGGTGGGTCATTACACATAAGTATGCGTCAGTTGTGAAACACATCAATGAGTCATAAGAAACTTTAGTGGGTCGTGAGACACTATAGTGGTTCATAACACACTTTGGTAGATTGGGGCACAATTCAAGGAGTCGCTATAAGCTTTGCTAGGTGCTAAACCCATTGGTGTATCACAAGTTTTGGAGGGTTTAAAAATGTTTTAGTGGGCTGTGAGAAATATTACTGAGCCATGAGATACTTTGAAGTGCTGTGCACACTTTGGTGGGTAATTAGACATTGGTTTCAGTTCCGAAATACATTAATGAGTCATACGACACTTTACTGGGTCGTGAGACATTTTGGTGGGTCATAACAAATGTTGAGAAATTATGACTGAAATTGAAAAATCGCTATAAGCTTTGGTGAGTCGTAAGACACTTTGATAGGTTGTGACACTTTCGTGGGTTATTAAACATTTACGTCGATTGTGAAACATATAATAGGTCATAAGACACTTTAGTGGTTTATAAATATACGTTGGCAGTTTATGACGCAATTTGAAAAGTCGTAAACCACGTGGCTAGGTGCTAAACCCTGTAGTAGGTTACGGGTTACTTTGGGATGTTTTGAGATTTGGTGGACTGTGAGTAGCTTCTCTGGGCCATGAGCTACTTTGATGGGGTATACACATTTAGGTATATATTTCATTAGACACCTGTGTCGGTTGTGAAACACACCAGTGGGTTATAAGACACTTTACTGATCGTGAGACACTTTGGTGGGTCATAACAATCGTTGATAAATTATAACACAACTTTAAAAATCGCTATAAACTTCGGTAAGTCGTAAGACACTTTAATGGATTGTGGCTTTTCGGTGGGGTATTAAACATGTGCGTCGATTGTGAAGCACATTAATAGGTCATAAGACACTTTAGAGGACCGTGAAATATTTTGGCGGGTTATAAAATATTTGTGTATGTCATTATTGAAAGTTGTTAGACTATGGGTCAGTTGTAAAACATTTTTATGGGCTACAAGAGATACTTTAGAGGACATGATACACTTTGGCAGTAAATTACATGTTCAGATCGACGTGAGACATTTCAACGGGTTAAAAGACGCTGCATTGCACATACTTTGGTGGGCCGTAAGAGGTATTGGTGAATTATTAGTCATTTGTGTAAGCCGTGAAACATTTCATTGAGTTATAAGATCTTTTAGTGGCTCGTAAGACACTTTTATGAGCCGTGATACTTGTGTAATATCATAATTATAAGTCATTACACATTTGGGTAGGTCATGAGACACTTTTATGGGCCACAATTTACCTGAGTGATTTTAGTGGGTCATTAGAGATTTGGGTTAGCTACGGAACATTTCAATGTATAAGGAGACGCTATATTGGTTCGTGAGGCACTTTAATGGGTCATTAAATATTTGGGTAGGTACAGCATTTATGCCGGTCGTGCGGTAATTCGATGTGTCATAAGACTTTGATGTGTCGTGGAACTCATCTAGGGATGATTAAATATTTACGTCAGTTCTGAAATATTTTATTGAGTTTTAAGGCTCTTTAGTGGCCCAATTTGGTATGTCATAATTTTGGGTCATTAGACATTTCAGTCGGTCACAATACATTTCCTTGTGCTACAAGAGATATGAGACACTTTAGAGATTTCATGGCATAATAATCTTTTTTTGTGAGTTGTGAGAGACTTTCATAGGTCGTAAGACACGTTGGTGAATCATTAGATATTTGGATTATACGTGAAACACTTTATTGAGTTTAAGATTCTTCAGTGGATCGTGAGACAGTTTTGTAGGTCATTATTATAAGATCTTTTATTGGACATTTGAGTCGTCATGAGATATTTTCAGGTGCCACAAGAGACATAAGACACTTTGGCGGGTCGTTAAAGTTTCCATGTCTTAAGGAATTTTTGTGGGTTGTGAGACATTTTGGGGGGCCTGAGATACTTTAGACACATAAGACAATTGGTGGGGTGGTATGAAAGTTCGATGCGGTATAAGACACTTTGGTGTCGTTAAAGTTTTCGTCTCATAAGAAATATTAGTAGGCTGTGAGACATTTTGGTGGACCATGAGACACTTTAGACACATAAAACAATTGAGGCGGTGGAGTGAAAGTTCGATGCGGCATAAGAAACTTTCGTGGGTCGTTAAAATTAGCATGTCATAAGTAATATTAGTAGGTTGCGAGACACTTTGATGGGTCATGAGACACTTTAGACACATATGACAACTGAGGGGGTGGTATAATGTTCGATGCGGTATAAGACATTTTCGTAGGTCGTTAAAGTTAGCATGTCATAAGAAACATTAGTATGTTGTGAGACACTTTGGTGGGTCATGAGCCACTTTACACATAAAAAGGCAACTGGGACGGTGGTATGAAAGTTCGATGCGGCATGAGGGACTTTGATGAGTTGTTACAGTTTTCATGACATAAGAAATGTTAGTGGATTGTGAGACACTTTGGTGGGTCTTGAAACACTTCAGACACATCAAACAATTGGGGCGGTGGAGTGTAAGTTCGATGCCGTATAAGACACTTTGGTGGGTCGTTAAAGTTTGTAGGTTATGAAATATTAGTGGGTTGTGAGGCACTTTGGTGAGTCGTGAGACACTTCACACATAAGACACTTGGGGCAGTCGTATGAAAGTTCGATGCGGCGTAAGACATTTTGGTGGGTCGTTAAAGTTTTCATGTCATAAGAAATTTTAGTGGATTGTGAGACACGTTGGTGGGTCATGCGAGACTTTAGGCACATAAGACAATTGGGGCGGTGCTGTGCAAGTTCCATAGGGCGTAAAACACGTTAGTGGGTCGTAATACTCTTTGGTGGGTCGTGAGGCACGTTGGTGAATCGTGAGACATTTCGGTGAGGCGCAACATTTTCGAAGTATTTCACCTATTAGAACGAATAGAGTATTGGATAAAAGATCAGTTCAAATTGTGGATTGTACTATTTATCAGAAATATCATAATACCTATATTACACTCCACGTCGGAGAAAATAAAATTTCTTGCTGCGGTATTTCCAGAATAGAGAATGTTTTGTAATTTCCATGGAAATTTGTGTGTTGAGATATCACAAAGTAGAAACACAACAAAAACGTCAGCATGTGTTTCTTCGGCGAAATGCAATATCTTATATGCACAAACAAAATATGTCTAACAATCTGCTTTTTGGTTTTTATGTCAAAAATGTATAATTTTAAGATTTAAAATAAGCAAAAATCTGCAATTATTATTCATATTAAATCAAAGTACAAATATTAAAAAAATATTAGCCTGAATCAAGATTATCATCCGAAACTTCTGCTTAGAATACAGTTATCTCAGCTATTACATTACAACAACACTAGTAAACGTCATTCATAGGCTGCTATGCGTTGGGAATCCCTGTATATTGACGTTTGATTTGCAATAAAACGTTTAAAACTTTTTATTTTTCTTCGCATAAGAGTTTTGATTTGTAGTTCACATTTTATTAGTTGTTATTATCTATACAGTAATCTTGTATCCTTCCCACGTGTCTCAGCGTTTTCGTTAATGCTGAGTTGCTGAATTGGGATACTATTTACAAACAATAAACATTTACATGATTAGTTAACAGTTACGTATATACGTACATCTCAACATGGAAATAATAAAAACGGAGAGCGCATCCCACTGGTTCAGCTAGGTTGCAAAATCTCTGGTTCGGCGCCTATGTTAAGCTGTAGTTCCTTTATGTCTGTGGTACTTTAAAACGCAGGCATGGAAGAGAATAATGTTACATCTCGTAAGATACAAAGCACCCGAAGAAAAAGATATACGATATGTTAATTGTTGGAAGATTATTGAAGCTGTTGTACTCACAAATATTACAATTCTTATGCAGTATTTGATAGATGTTTTTGTTATTTTGTGGATCATGAAATTGTCCATAGAGTCGGGAAATTTTTTTAATTATTTATGAATCAGCTATTTAAACCAACACAATTTTAGCAGTCCAGTTGATGGATACAAATTCTAGATTAAAAAATTAAATGTAATTGTTATTATTAGTGCCTTATCGAATAGAGCTTAATAGCGCAAAAACTTATTACAAAATACATTTTACATTATCTTTAATACTGCAATACATTCGGCCAAACGAAAGCCATTGATTCACTGAATGATTTTTGATTGGGCGAGATCTAGGACGCGGTTTTCCAAAGCCATAATTTGCTGCAAATGCCTGAACTCTTTTTTGTTTCTTCTTTCTCTACTTGTTTTTCTTCAGCGTCGGTTTTTTTTAATTTTTCTTTTTCTTATAATTTTTCTCTTGTTTCTGCCTACACTAGAAACTCAGAGAGCCGTTCTGCCATATTGTTTGTCTTGGATATTCTCTGTGATTTATGCTTCTAATATGTTTTCCAAATATTTGTGCATTTATATGATTTACAGTACATACTTCATCCTATGTACCTGGATAGAGGATATTATCAAAATTTTTTAGGTCAGGATGTAATTAATGCTATTTTTCGAATTGTTTTTGGAAGGTAGTGAATTTTGACTTCACATATTATGTCAAGCTAAGGGTTTGTACTGTAGAAAGTATTACTAAGCCTACGGTCTGTTTACACAGTTGTTTACTGATTAAAGAGACAAATATGTGTAGTAAATAAAGAATATTGTCCTATAAATATTATTGAGAGTCGCTTAATTGTGTGTAGCGAATGCCGTCAGCAGGAAATTGATAATAACTTGCTATAGATAAGACATATGGACAGGGAAGTACATTAAAAAATTCATAAGCAATAGGAGAGCTGGTACTTCCTTATATTTATTCTTTATTGCTGCGGAATCTCTCTAGTGGTATACAAATATAAAATAGAGGAAATTCTGATGTAATAAATTATTCTAGGACACAAAAAATGTTTGATATTTATTCAAAATAATCTTTATTTTCTTTAATGAACCTATTCCAGAACGTTCTAAAAGTTTTCGAAAACAGTTGCCAAAGACATCCGAAGAAACTGCTTTCAGTTTGGCTATTACATTTTTCTTAGTATGAAATCGTTTTACTTTCAGAACACAGTTATCACTTTACGAAACTGAAAAATATCTGTTGGTGCCAAGTCAGGTGAATAGGATGAGTGATTGATTTCAGCAACACCGAAGTGACTTCCCAATTAGTGCAGAATGTACAGGTGATATTTCATATAACAAGAACCATCTACTGTTTCCCGAAATGCGCTTTGATAATCTCTTCATCACTTCAACGTAGAACGCGCTGTTGACTGTATTTCAGATAAAAATTCCTTATGTATTACACCATATTTGTCGCAAAATTTAATCAGCATAGGTTTGTTTTAAAATACCTATGAACTATAGGAAAATTCCCCACAAGGGCATATATGACTTGTAAAATTACAGTTGTAAAAATTCTTATAACACGAACATTGTTTTTTTCAGGCGAAATATTCTAGGAAATAAATAATTTATCGAATTTGATTACATAATTTATCGATGCGGAAAACCCCAGTCTGCCCACCAAGCTGCAAATAATTGAAGGTGAAGATAGCGTTTATGCATAAAACTAGTTTTAAATTTTAGCCAATTAACGACGAAACGTATTTATATTAAAATTTAATTTCTTGTATATAATTATTTAAAAAAATTCTATTAAAGACGTATCAGTTATAAAAATTATCGAACACTTGCGGAACACATAATAACATATAAAAACAAATTAACCATTCTCAGGTACAATTTGCACAGTCAAACGAGGAACAATCTGCTATTTCAACACTCAATTCATTGGCGAAATTGAACGTTTGAAGATACAATGCAGGATGTACAGGATTAAATAATGTTATTGAGGCCTTCGGGCTTTCCCTCGTCCTAATTATGATTTCTGAATTCTTTCTAGGCTTAACGCTATGTGGATCTTTAATATTTCGCATCTTCATTAAGTTAGTTGTTTTTGAGAAATTTTACTTAAAACTATTTTACAATCTCGTTAAAATTTTTAACATAAATATGTTATCGTTAGTTTAGCCAAATTTATGTAGCGAAAAGTAGCTTCTTGATTTTTCAAAACGGATATTGTTGTAGATCGTTACCGCTACAGTCTACATTTTGCTACAAGTAGCGCGCTATTTTAAAATGCTACAAGAAGCTTCCAACTATAGTAGCGAGCCATTTCCCAATTGCTGTTTTTTATCAATTAAATCACATTTTCGGAAGAAGAAAGACATTATCTACTCTCTTTTTGTCTCTCCGTTGGTTGGTTGTTAATATTTTGTATTAGTTTGCACATTTTTAAAATTGCTAATAAATATTTTTTGCATTTAACACTGATTATTGTATATTTTAAGAATAAGCTTTAGTACAATTGCAAGTAATTTTCAAACAGTATTCAAAGTTATACAACGATCATCATTTAGATTGGTAACAAAAACCTACGCTAACACGGTGCTACCCTGGTACCTCAGAGAGGCCCACTGGACTAGTGCGCCACGACATGAAGTTCTTAAATAGGGTTAAAGTGGCAGCCGGGTGCGGAACAGCCTTCGGGTATCCCCGCAAACATTTCCTATACGCAATTTATTTAATTATCACTGACAGCCCTGTATTCCATACTAAATATTATAACTCCCATTTACAAAAAATGCAGGTTCTCGTGGAAGGCCAAGAAGCCAGCAGCTTACGGAAATCGGACTCACCTCTATTGTGCCTCCTTCTGTATATAAAGCTTGCAAAGTTCATGCACACAATACAATAAAAATACACAGAAATAAAAGATGTGGTGAATATAGACAAATACAGCTCTATTGTTAAAAATTGGCTACGCATAATACAAAAACAAAAATTACATTCAAAATGGTAATAATTATGTTTTAATAGAAGGATAGTTGGAACGTTCACACAAGAAAGGCTTGCCGGCCCTGGCTTGCGGCATTTATTTTACTAACCACGCAGATCTGCGCAGCTAGTGACGTTCGAGTTTACAGAAATTAATTAAACTTTAACCTAAACGAATAACGAAACGCTGGGCAACTGAAGGTTGCCTCACTTTTAATATTATAAGGGTATTAAACTGTTCTATTTTTTAGTTATTAACAAAACACTGATAAACAGGGAAAACAATCACTGTATAGTACATTGGCAAGTTTTACCTTAGTTTTCTTTGGTAGGGAGTAGAGAAAGAGGCATAATTAGGGGTGTTCTTAAGTTCTTCGGGAAGCAGGCAAAATTCGCAAAAAAGAAAGACGGGAACTTCAGGAACCAAAATCTCCGCCGCTGTACGGGATTATCACTTGCAACAGCTCAAAGGAGACTGTCACGGGGTTGAAGGCTTCTAATCCGACACAAGTCGAGAGAACAGTTTCACTTAATTGTCTTGACAAAAAGCTGATACTCTTCTAATATTTTTAATCCGACACAAGTCGAAGATTCTTTTGCCTAAGGCAAAAAAACGACACAATATATTAATTTAGCAGAAGCGCTGCCAACAACTCCGTTTCCAAAAAACCACGTGCGTTCACTCCCAGAAGCTAACGCTCACTATTGCCTTGCCTTGATATCGGTGCCGAGGTTTTAACGGGCAACCGGGTCGAGCGAAGGTGTTAAATCAACTCATGAAAGAACGAAACGTGAACACCCAACAGCTGGAAGATTTCATCATATTGCGAAATTTGTCGCAAGAATTCTAGAACAAATTCTCCCACGTGGAACTTTCGGCCACTCTGCCAACGAAGAATTCCAAGAACTGCTTTCGGTCGGCATTAAACAAACTAAACATACACGTTAAGTGTTAGATTAAGTTTCGAAAATGGCCTCCCATAAATCAATCCCTGCAAATAATAAAACAGTAATTGACCCAAGTACGGCAATTAAAATAAAACTTTAAATCAATTCCTATGAAGCGGCAAAATCAAACGAACACAACGATATACTGCGGTCAACAACAAGTTGAAAAATATCTACAGGTCTCGTTTTGGGCAGCAAAGGTCTTCGAGAATGAAAATCTATACAAGATGAGCCTCGGTTGGGAAATCCAACAGAAGTGACCACTAATGAAGAAAGGCTTCTTGCAAATCATCAAGGTAAACTACTACAACTAGCTACAGAAACTGTCGGTTCTTCTGGTATAATAGAAGGGATTTTGCAAGACAATCGTCCTTTGTCAAAAGCGTCTGCAATGATGAACAACGAATAGAATGTTCGTGCCCTTCTGAACGGCAATAAGAACAATTTTATACCATACTATAAACGTTTATGGTATATCCGTAATCATTGTCTCAATATTACACTAATTTAATATTAAAACTTAGCAAAAAATATAGGAGAAACGTGGAGGTAAGTTGGCTATCGGAATCTTGCTGCGTCATGACAACGCCTTTTCACACAAGTCCAAAGTTGCCACTGCTTCTATTAGTGAATGTAATTTTCCGAGGTCAGGCATCCACTCTATATCCCAGACCTAGCCGCTAACTGCCTTACGTATATAAAATTCTAAAATAACGATTACGATATGAATGCAGGATTCTCAAAAAAGAAGTTTTTTTGAAGGTTAGGAATTCTTGCAATCCTATAATGGAAAAGTGAACACATGTTAATAGAACTTAAGTTGCAGGATAAGAAATTATTGGTTTCTTTGTTCTTGCTCTTGAGTGTAGAAAAATTTGGAACTCCTCTCTTATTTTGCAGGAATCGATGCTATGGGCTCCTCTTGACACCTTCGATAATGGCGAATGATTTATTTGGATTAGGGTGCTAAAAGGAAAATTTTGCAATGCTTTTACTTACACTATCGCCCAATGTTATATTCTATATTTCCCTTTCACACAATGCGGCGTGATTTACTGCAGAATATCGCGCGAATTGTGGAAGGTTTAGTCGTTTTTCTGTTGATGTTTGTAATCAAGCATTGCACACTACATGATGTATAAAACTAACTTTCTCTCAATAATTTTAATTATCTTAGAAGTATCCCATATTAGTTAGGAGTACCATTTTAATTTATGCCTATTTTGAAGGTTCCTGTAAATAAGAAGAACAAATTGTGAGTAGTTTTTTAAGCTGTTCCTAAAAAATTAATCTGTTCTAGTCCCATCTAGGGTTATTAGTTTGATATAAAATTGTTATACAGGGTGTCCTACGACGTGAGGTCACTACTTCGTGTACGTAATTTTTAGACCAAATATAATTAAAAGAAGTTATGCCCTAACGTAAACTGTTTTCAAAAGACAGAGTGTTAATTTATTATATATTAAATAATTACAATTTCAGAAAAGCCAATATATATTTTTATTTTAGTTTAAATTCACTATAAAAAACTGTTCCAAATGGCCACCGTTGCTGGAGACAATTTTGATTCTTCTTCCTAGAGATCTGATTGCCCTACGTACATATCATTGTTATTCCGAATTAGTTTTGCTGCCTCAAAAATGCGTATATTAAGATCTTGAACAGTCTCCGATGGCGTTTGGTATACCTATCTTTCATATGGTCCCACAAATAATAATCTAAACAACTTAAGTCCGGAGGTCTTGGGGGCCAGGGGTGCTGTTCTCCTCTACCAATTACACGTCCTTCAAACCGTTAATTTAAAAATTATCTTACACGTAACGCAAAGTGCGTAGGGGCACCATCGTTCTGATACCACATACCATATCTGATCGCTAGAGGAATATCATCTCAATCCTCCCACATGATATTCACTGAAAACCTATGTTGATAATTTGACACCGATTTTGTGTAGATTCTCCAAAGCCCAAGAGTGACTGTTTTTTCTGTTCATTAATCCATTCCTTATAAATGTTGCCTCAACCTTGAATAAAATTCTATTATGTAGGTTTTGATTCTGAATGATCCAGTGGCAAAATCAGACTCACTTTTATTGTGCCTCCTCCTGTTTATAAAGCTTACAAGGTTCATGCACACACAAATACAAATTACTCAACAATAAAAGATGTAATAAATTTCAAAACACATATAATTAAACTATTGGAAATGACACAATACAAAAATAACAGCAAATGGTGATATTATAGTTCAATACTACAAAACGATTAATTGAACGTTCAAGAAAAGGAACTCGCCGCCCCTGGCGTACGGTATTTAAAGTCTCCAAACAAAACTACGTGGCCAGTGGCGTCGTAGTTTACAAGAATAACACAATATATAATTGCTTTTTACAACTAGTAGGAACAGAAAATGACAATTGACGACTGAAGCTCGCTTTTTGTCTCATTAAAATAAAGGGTTCAATCCCTTGAATTTTGAAAGTTAAATGCGTAAAAGGTTTTTTCACAACACAAAAACTAGTTCTTTTACCTTGGCTTTCGGTGGATGGGGTAGACAGAGGTAGGTACAATTTTGGGGTGTTTTCTAGATGCAGGAAAATCTTCAGGCACAGTCTGGGGTGTTTTCTGGTCTGGACAAAAGGTAGATGATGTTCGGGAAATTTCGAGATGAAATTTTCGTTGCACAATCTTCCTAGTTCGTCGCAGTAACGGCACATGTACAAGAACAACAAATGGCGCGATAATAATCCGCCAAAGGCGATCAGCAAATTCGCAATGAATTGCCTTTCCAGGGTTAAAATTCCAGCGTGTTTCTTTAAATCTGGCACTTGTCGATACGTCTTCTCAACCCACAATGAAAACAGCGATGCGAAACTACAAGCGATGGATACCCATCGAAAACCCAAGCCGCCCCTGCAGTACTTGATTACGGCGCTTATCGCAGCACCGGGCCGAACGAAGATGTTGGAGAAGATGTTAAGTCCAACTGAAGAACTAAACGCAACCGGACCTGCATTGCCCCAATAGATTACACCACAGTGCGAAATATGGTGCAATAATTCCAGAAAGAAATAACACGTGCGACTTCCGAGAATTGTTTTTGATCGGCAAATCTAGCCTACGAAGGGAACTTTCAAAGGCTTTGCGAAAGTGGCCTCCATAACACAATCTTAAAAGAAAATAATATAGCGATCTACTTAAGAATGGCAATTAAAATAGAATTTTGATTACTATGGAGCGGCAATTAAAATACGAGTGTAATTCTGATGAAGTGGCACAATGAAATGAACATAACAGACGTTTTAATGCTCTCCAAACTTGAATTCGTAGTATATTAACTTGTGCAGATACACGACCAACAGAGGTACTGGGATCATTATTAATTTCGCACAGTACAAAGTGATTTTTTAAAAAGTCAATTGCAGTAGCCTAGGGATTCTCCCGTCTATATTAAGCTTTAGAATCTGACAATATGAAAATTGTAACAGAAAGAAAGAAATCTTGACGAAAAACCTGTAATTTACTTACCTTAATAAATTACAAATCAGTTGC
>JABXWE010059105.1:0-10147 GCA_014611495.1 Limonius californicus
TTTAATAGAGATATTTGAGGGACAGAGAAACTTATTATTATTAATGTAAACTTGTATACAGGGTTTCGCAGCGAGATGGGTCATATGTAAAATACGTGAAAAATTATTACTTTCCAGATAATACAACGACAACTCTTAAATATTGTGACGTAGTAGCTAAAAGTCATCACTTTATAAAACAAAACATTAAAAATCACTGTTTTACTCTGACGTTAAAGCAATCTTCTTCTAGACTAAACGAGGCTAGATATAATTTTAACAATAATAGAGCTTACAGTTTTAGTGAAAGTATCCTAGAGTAAAATTTGGACAAATATTTCCCAAGCGTTGTGAATTAGGTTCAATTCGCTGGGAAACCACGTATACTTAACATTTTTCCAAACATGATAATTGTTAACTTAACTTCGTTTGGCTAAATGAGACTAGTTTTAATTTAAACAATAATACAATTCATGTTTTTAATGAAAGTATCCTGGAGACTTAAAATCTGGATCAATAATTCCCATTTATTTTGAATATGGTGTAAGTTCATTGGGAAAGCCTGTATAATATTTCGATATTGTTTTTCACTTTATAATACATAATTTGAGGGAAAACAGAAACGTTAATGTTAGAATGAATTTGCTAAAACAAATTCATATTATAATGGAGATACTTGAGAGAAAGGGAAATATTTAAATATGTACTTATGTACAGGGTTTCCCAGCGAGATGGGTCATATGTAAAATACGTGAAAAATTATTGCTTTCCAGATAATACAACGACAACTCTCAAATATTGTGACTTGTAGTTAAAAGTCATCACTTTATAAACAAAAATATTAAAAATCACTGTTTTACTCTGACATTAAAGCAATATTCTTCTAGACTAGACGAGGCTAGATATAATTTTAACAATAATAGAGCTCACAGTTTTAGTGAAAGTATCCTAGAGTAAAATTTGGACAAATATTTCTCAAGCGTTGTGAACTTGGTTCAATTCGCTGGGAAACCACGTATACTTAACATTTTTCCAAACATGATAACTGTTAACATAACTTCGTTTGGCTAAATGAGACTAGTTTTAATTTAAACAATAATACAATTCATGTTTTTAATGAAAGTATCCTGGAGACTTAAAATCTGGATCAATAATTCCCATTTATTTTGAATATGGTGTAAGTTCATTGGGAAAGCCTGTATAATATTTCGATATTGTTTTTCACTTTATAATACATAATTTGAGGGAAAACAGAAACGTTAATGTTAGAATGAATTTGCTAAAACAAATTCATATTATAATGGAGATACTTGAGAGAAAGGGAAATATTTAAATATGTACTTATGTACAGGGTTTCCCAGCGAGATGGGTCATATGTAAAATACGTGAAAAATTATTGCTTTCCAGATAATACAACGACAACTCTCAAATATTGTGACTTGTAGTTAAAAGTCATCACTTTATAAACAAAAATATTAAAAATCACTGTTTTACTCTGACATTAAAGCAATATTCTTCTAGACTAGACGAGGCTAGATATAATTTTAACAATAATAGAGCTCACAGTTTTAGTGAAAGTATCCTAGAGTAAAATTTGGACAAATATTTCTCAAGCGTTGTGAACTTGGTTCAATTCGCTGGGAAACCACGTATACTTAACATTTTTCCAAACATGATAACTGTTAACATAACTTCGTTTGGCTAAATGAGACTAGTTTTAATTTAAACAATAATACAATTCATGTTTTTAATGAAAGTATCCTGGAGACTTAAAATCTGGATCAATAATTCCCATTTATTTTGAATATGGTGTAAGTTCATTGGGAAAGCCTGTATAATATTTCGATATTGTTTTTCACTTTATAATACATAATTTGAGGGAAAACAGAAACGTTAATGTTAGAATGAATTTGCTAAAACAAATTCATATTATAATGGAGATACTTGAGAGAAAGGGAAATATTTAAATATGTACTTATGTACAGGGTTTCCCAGCGAGATGGGTCATATGTAAAATACGTGAAAAATTATTGCTTTCCAGATAATACAACGACAACTCTCAAATATTGTGACTTGTAGTTAAAAGTCATCACTTTATAAACAAAAATATTAAAAATCACTGTTTTACTCTGACATTAAAGCAATATTCTTCTAGACTAGACGAGGCTAGATATAATTTTAACAATAATAGAGCTCACAGTTTTAGTGAAAGTATCCTAGAGTAAAATTTGGACAAATATTTCTCAAGCGTTGTGAATTTGGTTCAATTCGCTGGGAAACCACGTATACTTAACATTTTTCCAAACATGATAACTGTAATGTTTGTGAAGTAGTAATTAAACCCTGTATTTTATTCTACTTTATTTCCACAAGTGCACACATAATAACAACCATTTACAAGACAGGGCTCACACACACTGCCCACAATCGGCCGCTGTATCCATACCCCACGCTCATGCGCTCGTGGGGTATACATATACTTTACACATATTACAATAACTGTTAACTTAACTTCTTCTGGCTAAATGAAACTAGTTTTAATTTAAACAATAATACAATTCATGTTTTTAGTGAAAGTATCCTGGAGACTTAAAATCTGGATCAACAGTTCCCATTTATTTTGAATATGGTGTAAGTTCATTGGGAAAGCCTGTATAATATTACGATATTGTTTTTCACTTTATAATACATAATTTGAGGGAAAACAGAAACGTTAATGTTAGAATGAATTTGCTAAAACAAATTCATATTATAATGGAGATACTTGAGAGAAAGGGAAATATTTAAATATGTACTTGTGTACAGGGTTTCCCAGCGATATGTAAAATACGTGAAAAATTATTGCTTTCCAGATAATACAACGACAACTCTCAAATATTGTGACTTGTAGCTAAAAATCATCACTTTATAAACAAAAACATTAAAAATCACTGTTTTACTCTGACATTAAAGCAATATTCTTCTAGACTAGACGAGGCTAGATATAATTTTAACAATAATAGAGCTCACAGTTTTAGTGAAAGTATCCTACAGTAAAATTTGGACAAATATTTCCCAAGTATTGTGAATATGGTTCAAGTTCACTGGGAAACTACGTATACTTAACATTTTTCCAAACATGATAACTGTAATGTTTGTGAAGTAGTAATTAAACCCTGTATTTTATTCTACTTTATTTCCACAAGTGCACACATAATAACAACCATTTACAAGACAGGACTCACACACACTGCCCACAATCGGCCGCTGTATCCATACCCCACGCTCATGCGCTCGTGGGGTATACATATACTTTACACATATTACAATCACTGTTAATTAACTTCTTTTGCTAAATAAGACTAGTTTTATTATAAAAAAATACATTCATGTTGTAGTCGACAAAGTATCACTGGGGATTAGAATCTGGAATCAATAGTTCCCATTTATTTTTGAATATGGTTCATTGGGAAAGCCTGTATAATATTTCGATATTGTTTTCAATTTTTACTTTAATACATCATTTTAGGGAAAGCAGAAACGTTAACGTTAGAATGAATTTGCTAAAACAAATACATGTGTTAATGGAGAAACTTTAGAGAAAGATTTAAATATATACTTGTGTACAGGGTTTCCCAGCGATTTGAATCGTATGTAAAATACAAGGAAAAATATTATATTCCCAGATATTATGTTTATGTCATATTTGGATTGGAAATATAAACTTTATTATTATTTATTATTTTGTCAACCACAAATTATGTTTATCTATAATTGGAGCACAAATAACAAAAATTCGTACTTCCCTTATTTTATTAAATAATAAATACAAGTAAAACTTTAAAACCGAAATACTTCTGTTTTTTTTTCTCATATAAAGAAAAATTTTTAAATATTGTGGCTTGTGATTAAAAAATCGTTGATTGGCATACGAAAACATTGTTTTAGTATAATGTTAAATGATACATCCTTAAATTTCTACATTTTTTTAAAGCTGTGTTTTATTTTAAACTCAAAATGTATTTTCGTTTCAAACTAGACGAAACTAATTATAATTTAAACAATAGCACAGCTCACATCAGCACGAGATATAAAATCTGGACAAACATTTCCCATGCTTTTTGAAAATGGCTCATTCACTGGGAAATCCGGTATATTTAAAAGTTTTCCAAATATTTTATATTCCATTTTATTAATACGTAAATTTAGGACCAAATAGAAAAATTCAATTAAGTGATATTACAGACAAGAATTTATTATAGTATAGTCACAGTTTCAAAAGAAAGTTGTGTTCTTTGCGATCGTTTGCTGCTCAACAAAATATAAAACATAAATTAACTTAAAACATAAAATACACAAGGTATTGTAGAAAATTGAAATACCTAAACATCGATACGGTTGTTTAACGTAACCGCAATAGTACCTTCAAAGGCTAATTATTACCAACCTAACCTAACAATTGGAAAATATTCTAGTTGGCCTTATAGAGGAGGCTAACATTGAATTCTGTCTTCTTCCCTTGAATGTTTTAAGGAATTGTCTACTAAACATCATTAAATCGTTCTACTGTATAATAAAGTAGTATATTAAACAAAGGCGTTGGAAAATATCTTAGAATTAATTTTCGGGGTATCAAAATACCTAAACATACATTCCGTTATCCTAACAAGAATAATGCATTTAAAAGTTAGTTATCGCGTAGGGAAAAAATAATTGAGGTTGGTCCGTCAAACACATATGCTATTTGCATACATCGAAAACGGAGTTGGATTAATATTTTACTTACTTCTGGGTTATTTATGCTCTTATTTAGCGTAATGTGTATGTTACAAGCGCAAAAAAGTTCTATATATTTATAATAATTACAAAATTAGGTACATTAGGTACCTTGAATGTCTTAAGGAATTGTCCGTCATTTTCTTTAATAAATTAATATATTAAAGAAAGCAAAACTAACGTAAAACATGGAAAAATTTTATGTAGGAGTAGAGACGATAAAATCGAGTTCTGTCACATTAGGTACTTTGAATGTCTAAAGGAATTGTCCGCCGAACAGCATTCAGTAGTTCTTTTGTTTAATAAATTACTATATTAAGAAACACATTAAACCTAAAAATTGGAAAAATTCTATGTCGGGGTAGAGATGATAAAATCGATTTCTGTCACATTAGGGATTTTCAATGTCGTAAGGAATTGTCTGTCAAACAGCTTTCGGTAGTTCTTTTGTTTAATAAATTAATATATTAAGAAAGGCAAAAAAACCTGTAAATTGGAAAATTCTATTTAGCATTAGGGACGTTAAAATCGATATCAGTCACATTAGGTACCTTGAGTGTCCCAAAGAATTGTCTATCAAACAGTATTAGGTAGTTCTTTTGTTTAATAAATCAATATCCTAAAGAAAGGCCAAACTAACCTAAAAATTTGAAAAATTCTCTTTATAAGTAGTTGCAGAGGATAAGATCGATTTCTGTCACACTAGGTATTTTTAATGTCTAAAGGAATTGTCTACCGAACAGCATTCAGTAGTTCTTTGGTTTAATAAATTAATATATTAAGAAAGGCAAAAAACCTAAAATTGGAAAATTCTATTTAGCATTAAAGTCGTAAAAATCGATATCTGTTACATTAGGTACCTTAAATGTCTCAAGGAATTGTCTGACGAACAGTATTATGTAGTTCTTTTGTTTAATAAATTAATCTATTAAAGAAAGGCAAACCTAACCGAAAAATGGGAAGAATTGTATTTATAGTTGCAGAAGATAAGATCGATTTCTGTCACATTAGGTACTTTGAATGTCTTAAGGAATTGTCTGTCAAACAGCATTCAGTAGTTCTTTTATTTAATAAATTAATATATTAAGAAAGGCAAAAAAACCTGTAAATTGGAATATTCTATTTAGCATTAGAGACGATAAAATCGATATCAGTCACATTAGGTACCTTGAGTGTCCCAAAGAATTGTCTATCAAACAGTATTAGGTAGTTCTTTTGTTTAATAAATTAATATCCTAAAGTAAGGCCAAACTAACCTAAAAATTTGAAAAATTCTATTTATAGTTGCAGAGGATAATCGATCGATTTCTGTCACATTAGATACTTTGAATGTCTAAAGGAATTGTCTGCCGAACAGCATTCAGTAGTTCCTTGGTTTAATAAATTAATATATTAAGAAAGGCAAAAAACCTAAAATTGGAAAATTCTATTTAGCATTAAAGACGATAAAATCGATTTCTGTCACATTAAGTACTTCGAATGTCCAAAGGAATTGTCTGCTGAACAGCATTCAGTAGTTCTTTTGAATTAATATATTAAGAAAGGCAAAAACCCTAAAATTGGAAAATTCTATCTAGCATTAAAGACGTGAAAATCGATGTCCGTCACATTAGGCACCTTGAATGTCTCAAGGAATTGTCTGTCAAACGGTATTAAGTAGTTCTTTTGTTTAATAAATTAATCTATTAAAGAAAGGCAAAACTAACCTAATAATTTGAAAAATTCTATTTATAGTTGCAGAGGATAAAATCGATTTCTGTCACATTAGGTACTTCGAATGTCTTAAGGAATTGTCTGTCAAACAGCATTCAGTAGTTCTTTTGTTTAATAAATTAATATATTAAGAAAAGCAAAAAAACCTGTAAATTGGAAAATTCTATTTAGCATTAGAGACGATAAAATTGATTTCAGTCACATTAGGTGCCTTGAATGTCTCAAAGAATTGTCTGTCAAACAGTATTCACTTTTGTTTAATAAATTAATATATTAAGAAAGGCAAAAACCAAAAATTGGAAAATTCTATTTAGCATTAAAGACGATAAAATCGATGTCTGTCACATTACGTACCTTGAATGTCTCAGAGAATTGTCTGTCAAATAGTTTTAAGTAGTTCTTTTGTTTAATAAATTAATATATTAAGAAAGGCAAAAAAAACTGTAAACTGGAAAATTCTATTTAGCATTAGAGACGATAAAATCGATATCAGTCACATTAGGTACCTTGAGTGTCCCAAAGAATTGTCTATCAAACAGTATTAGGTAGTTCTTTTGTTTACTAAATCAATATCCTAAAGAAAGGCAAAACTAACCAAAAAATTTGAACAATTCTGTTTATAGTTGCAGGGGATAAAATCGATTTCTGTCACATTACCCTGAATATCTTAAGGAATTACCTGTCAAACAACATTAAATGGTTCTTTTGTTTAACAAATTAATATACTAAACAAAGGCCTTGTAAATTAACTTCTTGTCGTAAAGATTAAACTGCTTAATTAAAGATAATAACGATTTGCAGCCGTTTTCCTACCGAGCCTGCAAGATTTTCTAATCCAATACAATCGAAAGTATTTTTACACCGGGTATATTTAGAGACAATTAGTTTGCTAAAACAAAAAGTTAATTTTATGGAAACTAGATTGGCAACCTGTCTGAATAGAAAATCCAAGGTTAACAATTATAAAACAATCTTGCTAAGCCAAACGTGAAATGCTGTCGGCAACGTCCACGTTCATTTAGTCACTCTTTGACATTCAAGCAGCGTCGTATCCTTTCTCAAGATCAATCAGTAGAGGTTCGATTCAATCTTACCTACAAGAAAATATTAACATTCAAGAGAAGTGGCGATGAGTGTTCTGTTTTCCATTTATAAGGCGCAAATTGGATGCCAAAACCAGCGTGTATAAACAAGGTGTTGTGTTTCAGGTGTAGCTGAACAATCTTGGCTCTCCCTAGGGAATAATAACCGCCAGGGCGCCCCCACGTGTTCCATTAAACTTCGAACGGCCAGCGTAACAAAGGTCTTAATCAATCAAACTTCTTGAACTTTGGATAACTCGAGTGCCGATAAGGCTTGAGTCACCGTTGCAAAAGATAGTGCAAGTCCTATCGGGCATTTTCTAAAGTACATAAACACAGCGGAGGAAAATAACAATCAGTGGAGAATTATCCCGAAAGCATTGCAGATAAAGAGCTCCGGGCCGGAGGATAATAACATTCTGGGACTTGAAAAAATGAAAGTAATGGAGAAGTTCGGTGTTCCTGAACCCCAATGGATCCTGGATCGCATGGACTCGGGATCGTTATACTGGAGACGGGACCCCGCCGGAAACAATTCCAGGTATTTACAGGATAAGAGAGAGGAACGTTAAGAATGTAATATAGGTTAGGTAATTTAATATAAAGAGGGCCAGAGATTACTTGCTCGGTTTCTTTATTGTTGTGTTATGCAGGTATCCTGGCATATCCATTTAAATTTTCCATTTTCTTGATAAGCTCAGCCCGGATTAACCGGCGTATTCCAATAAACTTGCTTTCCGTGCGTGTGTAGGTAGTAGTAGATTAAAACAAGGACTGTTACTGCAAAGATGAAATTAAATTTATTGAGGTTAGATAACGCTGGAAAAACCAATTTCGGCCCGAACTGCGGGTGGAAACTTCATGGTCCATTTTTATATGCGCGGATGAAAAACACGCCAAAACTGAAACAATATGTAAAGGCACTAACAGACACTCGCGATTTAATAAAGGGGCCACTCCAAACTCGAACCCTAAAATTTCCACGTTTTCTTTATTGATTTCACGAATAGTTTGAGTACCTGGGCAAGGTTCAAGTATTATTTACGTTTGTAGACACTTATAATAATGGGCACAGATACAACCTTCAACATATAATTACATTGTAAATAATTTTCCAAATAGAATATGATTTGCCGTTCAAAGTCTCAGTCCATAAATTTCCCGGCGGTTACAAAAAAATAATTTAAAAAAATTCTTCTAGTGATTCATGTCTTATAAGACGTAGCGACCTTATTTTAAATATCTGTTTTGTTATAGCACCCCAAACATAGGGGACCTACAGACTAATATAGGCTCCGAACCACGGGAACTATAAACTTCTACGCAGAATGTCTTAATTTTATTTATTTAATTGAAATAATATCAAACATTTACATTACAATATATCATTTTTATTAACTTAAATGCCATAACTGACATAAATTTCTTCATATCAAATGACCTACTGGCCTTGTCAATGTTAACCAATCGGTCAAAAATTATATTTATGTACAAGGTCTAGTTCAAATTTAATAAACTAATCACCCTATATATTAGAATTGCGTCGAGTTTTTAATTCTTAACCGCTAATTAACATTGAAAGTATTATATCACGCACTTACAGAATGTAATGTGGAAATTAGATTAATGTGTAATACAAAAAAAGTACAGTGATTATAATTTATGGTAATAAAGTCGATAGAAATGCTGCTAATCGCCAGGAAAAATACAAGAATGTTCGTTAATTAAGAGATATTTACATGCGATTCTCTGAATTTACGATCACGTTTTGTTGTGATTCGGACAGAATGTAAAATTTTCAAGGTGAATTAGATGTGAAATTATTTGGTGCTAAAAATTAAACATTAAAACTTAATGACAAATTAAGGGCTCTATATAATGAGGCGAAGCAAATGAGATAATGATGAAAACCAATTTTGTGGAAACTATTTATGAGAAACTATTCAAAGCTTAATTATAAGATAAGCAGTTTCCCAACATTATTATCAAAATTTAGTAAATATGAATTCTACAACTAGATTTTCAAGAGATTCAACCGAAATAGATCATCAAGACATTCAACCCAGTTAAATTTTCCAAACATGTAACTTACATTTATAGACATCCAATCTAACTTAATTTTAATAAAATTGAATTGATCTAGATTTTCAAGACATTCAACCAAACTAGATTTTCGAAACATCAAACCTATATTTATAGACATCCAATCTAACTAAATTTGAATAAAATTGAAATGATCTAGATATTCATGACATTCAACCAAAATAGATTACAAGGTATTCAACCGAGCCAAATTTTCTAAACATCTAACCTACATTTATAGGCAGCCAATCTAACTACATTTCAATAAAATTGAAGGGATCTAGATTTTTAAGACATTTAACCGAAATAGATCATCAAGACATTCAACCCAGTTAAATTTTCCAAACATGTAACTTACATTTATAGACATCCACTGTAACTACATTTCAATAAAATTGAAGTGATCTAGATGTTTAAGACATTCAACCGAAATAGATCATCAAGATATTCAACCGATCTAGATTTTCTCTACATCTAACCTACTTTTATAGACATCCAATCTAACTAAATTTCAATAAAATTGAAGTGATCTAGAT
>JABXWE010059137.1:0-10668 GCA_014611495.1 Limonius californicus
GATACATGACTAATTATATATTTGCAGACTAACTGCATTGGTACATACTTTAACTGATTCACATATCTTTTCCTGTAAAAATTAACATATTTTTGAAAATTGGTGAACTTTAAAAAAAAATGAAACGTTCGTCATCTTACACACCATAGTCGCTAAGTTGACGAAGTCAGGTGGGTAAGTTGACGAGATATATAAGTAAGTAAAAACGGACTATAAAAATGAAATACGGCAATTTATTAAGAAAAAATTATTAATTAATTAACACAGGGATAACACTGCCATTTTTTAAATTTAGCTTCTTTCGAAGATAATTCTGTGCACTCAGTATGTGCCCAAAGTTTACTAGCAAAACACTGAAACCAAAGTTCATTGTCCTTGCCTATATCCCCACATATAATACAGGTTTTGTCATCGTCTTCAACTTCTAAATCCATGTCATCCTCGGTATCAACGCAGGGTATTTCCGTAGAACTGGTGGAATCAGAGGAATCGTCAAATTTAATTTGACGCTTTGTATTTTTATTTGTTTTCTTCAATTCAGGTTTTTTTCTTTCTAATTCTTTGACCATCTTTTGTGTAACTTTCTTATTTTTTGTCTGCTGTAATCCCCTTATAAGCTTCTTCTTTTCTTTTTCTTGTTTCTCGAATTCCTTTTGTTTCAGAGCATCTTTAACTGGAGTGCTAGAAATAATAAATGAAGGTAACTTCTTTCTGGGACGTCTAACTTTTGAATCTGCTCGAGGTAGAGTTGGAAGTCCAGAAATCAGCTCTTTATTTGAATTTTCCTTATTTGACGTTCGTGGTGCTTCTAAGGTTCTCGGTATTAATGTCGATACTGACTGAGATTCATCTGGTAAAATTTTTGAGGTTGATGGTAGTGGTTGATTTCCATGAGTAGCTTCAACAACCTCTGTTTCTGGTTGTAAGTTTGACAAATTCAGTTCAATGATATCTAACGTTGGCACTGATACAACTTTATCTCTGTCAGTGGTTTTTGCGGTTTCAAAATCGGCATCTGTGAAAATTTGTGGGTCAAATGGCTCTATTCCAGTCGCTCTAAATCCACTCATTGCATTATTGCTATTATAGCGAGTTTTAAATAGGCCTTACCAAAAAGTGAACCATTGTCATATAGAGTAATAACTCGTCCAGGATAATTGCTCAGAAAATCAGTTTTGCGTATATATGTTCTACCCATCTTTTTACATAAACTAAAATAATAATACAGAATAATCAATCTAAATCAGAAACCAAAAAAATTGCGGAGGGTAAGATGACGAATTCGTCATCTTATCCTCTTTTGTCGTTCGTCAACTTAGCTACATATAAAATTTCAAATATTATGATGATTGTTTTGGTTTAAATAATGATATTATTGAAACTAAATTACAGAAAGTTATGCAAAAAACAATAGTTCATCTTTTACAATCAGCAAATTAAGTTTAATTCTTACCCAAAAAATGATAAATACTATTTCCTGAGCACTCGATATTACAACACGTTGCACGGTTTAGGTTAATTTTCATTTAAAATGACGATACAGTTTCCGATTGAATTTTGGTGTTGACCTCTAGCGGGGTACTGGTAAGGCCCACGTCTTCTTGCAATACATGTTGCGCCACCCATCAGAATTACTTAATTTTAATCAATTCGTCAACTTACCCACTTCGTCATCTTATGTCCCTTTCCCCTACTTATAATACAAATGTCATTTAGCGAATAATTGTTCTCAACTCGCAGGTGGCAGGTGGTGGTAAACTTCAAACACTACATACTTTATATATTATTATTATTATTATTGTTATTATCGTAAATAATTAAGTGATAGCTAAAAACGCAAATTATATACATAAACATAAAAATTATTAATAACTATTTAAAAACTTATACAACCTTCTACCCTAAGGTGTAAAGTGATTTAAAAACTTACTTAATTTAAATACCGGGAGAAATAGTAATCATAGTCCGGTGAACTATACGTTTTCTTAAATATAAATCATTTCAGAATCTCTCCACCATTAGCGTGATGTATATCTGAAATTACTAGTTAATCCACTATTGCAATTTAACAATTCCCAAAGTTTTGAAGTTATGCTATAGAGTATAGAGTATAGGTTATCGAGAATGGGCCATTGATCACGTCGTACATTTATAAACAAAACGATTGCATAGGAAATGTATCAAACATGTTAATGTAAGTCGCTTGCAAAATACTCATCAATCAAAGTTTCACATTGTTACAAGATGCCAACTTCTGACGTCATAGTCCTTTAATAGTTCACCTGTATGTTATTTTAGTTTTATTATTGCGAATATCAGACGGCAAGCTACTTATAAGGCTAGATTTTTAAGATAATTGTTAGGAAAATCATTATAGTACTGATTGCAGTGATTATCTGTTTTTTTCTTCTTTCCCCTGGGTCCGTCTACTCTTGGTTCCGGAGACACATCAGCCTATAAGGCTTATTGTGTTCACCCCGGTAGTAACACCCAAGCCATGATCTTGCTTCTTTGTACCATAGCGTACATGTCACTCACGGTCATCATCAATCATCAATCAGCCTATATATTTGTCCACTGCTGGACGTAGGCCTCCCGTATTGTAGTCCAATTATTGCGATCTTTGGCCGCCTGCATCCAGTTTCCCCGAATGCGCCTTATATCGTCGGTCCATCGTGAGGCACGGCGACCTCTGCTTCGGTAGGCGTCTGCTCTTGGTGGCCATTCCAATAGTTTTTTTGGCCCATCTATGGTCTGTTAGTTTTGCAACGTGACCCGCCCAGTTTCACTTAAGTTTGGTGATTTTGTTGATGGCATCTTCCACTCCTGTTCTGCGTGGTATTTCGGTATTCGGTACCTTATCTCTTAAAGATATACCCAGAATTGACCGCTCCATGCATCTTTGGGCGACCTGTATTTTGGAAACGGTCTTCTTTGTGAATGTCAATGTTTCTGCCCCATAGGTCAAGACCGGAAGGATGCACATGTTAAAAACCTTCCTTTTCACTCACGGTGTGTGTATTAAAATCTTCCGGTTCCATGTATAGTTGCCCAAATATGAGTTGTTTTTTACCAGCCAGCGCATCGCAGCTGCATAGAATATGCATTTTCTGGTACCTCACTGCAGAGTCTGCATGTGGGGTCTCCATCGAATTTCCTAATCCTCCTGAGGTAGTCGCGTGTCCTGCTAGGAAACCCGTAAGGATTCTCAACTGTGTTCTGCTTAACATAAGCAGTTCCTTGGATCTGTTTGTGCAAAGTCCGTTAATAAATGCCTTGCTATGGTTTAACCCTGGTCTATTGGTCCAGTAAATTTGATGTTGGTTGCAAATTCATTCGCTGGTAAAGCTACGGATTGCATTTCTTGATACTTCCAATGCAGGTTTAGGACCGTAGTATGGCCCTGTTGATCCCTAGCTCACGAGTTCATCCGCTTTTCCATTACCTTCGATTCCGTAGTGTCCCGGAACCCAGAGCAGTCTCACAGTGTTTTGCCCTGGCAGGTCATTGAGTTCTTTGTAACATTCCCAAGCAAGTCTGAATGAGGCCTTGAAATTCAGAGTGTTGTAAGTGTGTAAGGCTGTTATCTGTTGGAAATGCAATAATTTATTGCTAATCATAAAAACACCATCATATACAAGATCAAATACTGAGAAAATCTATAGAATCTATAGAATCATCAATCTCTCGGTCCTGAGGGAAGTGATATATATCCGGGGTTATACCGCTGGTCGCGGCTTTCCCATTCTCAAACGCCATACATCACGATTTTGTGCATCATCATCTTCTAGGTCGTACGTGGTCATCGCTTCTCTGATTTCATTGTTCCAGGATCTCCTCGATCTTCCTCTTTTACGTTTTCCTGGTGGAGTCCAATTGAAATTTCGTTTCGGCCATCTCTCATCGTCCATCCTTAGTAAATGTCCGAACCATCTGAGTCCTCTTTTGTCGATTCTGTCTGTAATTGTATCTTCCGTTTTCATTTTTCGTCGGATTTCGTCATTTGTTTGATGTTCTAATCTCGACACTTGAAGACTTCTTCTTAGGTAGTCCATTTCTACCGTTTGTAGCTGACGTCGATATTCCTTATTGATGGTCCATGTTTCAGAACCGTAGCATAAGCCTGATTCGACCATTGCTTTACCTATGTGTTTTTTATGTTAGTTGATATGTGCCGATCCCACCTCACTGAGTTTAGACTTCCTAATACTTTTCGACTGGTTTCAATTCTTGATCTTATTTCTTCCTGACCTATTCCGTTGTTAGTGATTCTTGTTCCTAGATACTTAAATTGTTGTACTTGTTTTAGTTCTTCATCATCATTTATGAGTATTAGAAATGTAGCATCTGTATTTACTGCTAAATACTCAGTTTTATTTATATTAATAGTTGGGCCCCATTGTATATAAGTTCCATCGAGTTTCTTCAACATATATTCTAAGTCGTAGGAATCTTCTGCGATTACGACCTGATCGTCTGCAAAGTTAACTGTAAGCAGATGGTTGTTGTTAACGGGCACTTCCATACCATTTACTTTCTTTTTCCACTTTCCTAAAACTACTTCCAAATATATGTTAAACAATAGTGGAGATAAACTGCAGCCCCGTCTCAAACCGTTAGTTAGAGTAAATGATTGTGTTAGTGCTGTTCTATTTTTAATGTAGGCTTTGTTATCTCGATACATTTCTTTTATTATATTTATCAGTTCTACATCCACATTCATAACGTTTAGTGATTGCCATAATTTATTCCGGGGAACGGAGTCATATGCCTTCTTCAAGTCGACGAAACCTAGATGAGTTTCTTCTCCCACTGCTGTTCTTTTTTCAATTAGTTGTTGTAGCACAAAGATGTTGCCAACACATGATTTCCCTCGAGTAAAACCACTTTGTTCTTCACTTTTTCTATTTTGCATATTTGCTTGGAATTTATTATTAATTATTTTACCAAAGAGTCTGCTAAAGGTACCATTGATGCTAAAACCTCTGTAATTGTTCGGATCTTTTCTTGAGCCTTTCTGGTATATAGAAATAATATGCAATTCTTTCCATTATGAAGTACTTTATTTTGTTGTATACAATCATTGAAATGAGCTGTTAATCTTGTCACCAAGTTCCTTCCTCCATATTTAAGCAATTCGACTGGTATTGATCCTGGACCCGCTGCTCTTCCATTTCTCATTGCTCTTAAAGCTGATTCCACTTCTTTTTCCGTAATTTTGATATTAGTATTACAATTTAATACGATATTATCTTCAGCAGTATACTGCGGTGTGTCTTCTATTAAAAATTCTTTATAGTATTGCAGTCAATTCGATGTTGAAATATAAGTTGCTATAAATTGTTATTTGTTTTCACAGATTTAAGACAACGCCATACTTCTGCAGATTGACTTTCACCTATCATACTGTCAATTTCTAGGCATTGTCGTTCCCATGCAGCATTTTTCAAACTAGCTATTTTTCTTTTAATTTCTCTATTTAATTGTTTATATTCTCGTAGGGTTTCCATCGTCCTTAAGTCAACCATTTATGGTAAGCTTTATTTTAAAAACTACAAACTTTAATAATTTATTTCAAGGTTGATATTTCTGTTTTCCCTTTACTTTGGTTTTTGGCGACTGCGACCTCTTCACGGTTCCTAATTTCCTTCTCAATCTCTTACGTTGGTGCATCCAGTCCTCGGTTTCCAATTCTTCCTTATGCATTGCTTCATAAATGCCTTGCTGACCCGGCCGTCCTCTCTTCCTGTCTCCAAGTTATTATATTCATCGGTAACCTGTCATTCTGCACACGTCCATAACTTATCCGTTTTGCTTCTTCAACTTCTATTATTATGTTCTCTTCTATATTTATTGGCGTTCTTATCTCTACATTCCTTATCTTTTGTAACCGGAAAGTTGTAGCTGATCAATGACAATAATAATCGGCTTTTAGTGCTTGTTATTTCTTTGAGTCATTTACTAGACATCTACAATTCTACACGATACAGTGAAATAGTTAAACAATAGTTTGGTATATCATTTCCTTTTCTTAAATATAATTTTATCCCATATAATAAGGTTTACAATATTTATAACCTTTAGACTTACAACTATTTTGTTACGTGTTTTTATATCGTAGAATCCTTTTTTACATATTTTTACTTTCAAGTATTTAGATTCATAGTTAAGTATGTTGCTTTTTCTGATATCCCTGCTCCAAACCCAATTTTTTATATATTTCGTATATCTTTCTTACCGTGTAGACTAACTTGGTCAGTTGGTGACATGGAATATCATAGTCCTTTAGTGATTATAAATATGTTCTAGCAACACCGGTTCCACCTTTGCTCGGAAAATCGGGCGGTGTTGTATGTTTTTTACAGCTTTGATTAGGTTGCATCTGATTCCCACAGTTTATTTGTTGGTACATTATCATAGGCTTTGCTTAGGTTTATAAGTAAAAGATGTAGCTTTCAATGCAATTTTTTCTGCGTAGCAGTAGTCCAACCGCTTTGTGCCTCTGTTTGTTTGCCTGCGTATTGTTCTTGTAACATTTCTCATAATGTCACCGTATATTTGTCTAACGATATTTGTTACATATATGTATTTGTAGTCTTTCACTACAGTGGAATCTCGTCACCATTAATACGTTCAGTTATTAACTTTGCTAGTATAATAAATAATTTTTCATGCTCTTTCTTTATTCATTTGACAGTAATGTTCCCCGCACCAAATTCTTTGTCCGTCTTCATTGTTACCACTATTTTACTTATTTCCTCGACGTCTATTTCTATATATTTTTCTTGATTACCAACTGTCACTCGTTTCCTTATAAATGCTGGTTTAATGTTTTATACGATTTCTATAGTGGGTTTCCCATTGCTTTTCTGTCATTACATGTATTGTAAGGGTGTGGTTACTCGATAAATTAACGTATGTTTTAATTTTCTACGCATATAATAGGTAGTATTGTTTACGGGCTATTTCTTATGTATCGCGTATGGCTTTTTTGCCATTCTATTAACTTTTCGATCTTGAATTTCATAGCTTGCTTGCTCTTGCACTCTCTTACTGATGAACCATTTTAAAATACTTTTTTTCCGCCTTTCTTTGTTGGTTCAGTGGGGTTTATCTTTAGCTTTTGGATTAGATGAGTTTGCTACAAATAGAAAATGCCCTCTTCTTCAAGACTAGCGTCGGTACAACGGTTCTCCAGTATCTTAGTTTCTTTTTGGTCTTCTACTTCTTTTTGAATTCGTTTCGATGGAAACATGAAACTAATCTTTACAAGAAAGTGACTTGTTCCGCACCGTACTCCTCTGCACATTTTGACAACCTGGACTTTTCTAAGTGAATACTATAAGTGATTCTTAGTTCTGAAAAAAGTTTCATCTAAACGATTTAGAAGACATAAATGTGTATATGAATAACATTCACAATACACCGCTCTACAATAACATTTGGAAAATTCTTACACATTCCGAATAAAAAATGTAATAATGTAATAACTAGTAACTTCAGATATGTAACACCCAAAATCTGCTTTAATGGACTTTACATTCTGAAAGATACATGGTTTTCCATTTTTAATACAACGCAGTTCGCAAATAGTGTTCATCTTGTCTAGTATGTGAGGTTATGTTGCATATGGCCTCGTAATTCTGAAGACTAGAGATCAATAAAAATTAAAAGAAAATTACAACTAATTAGTTTATATTAGAAAAGTATATAAGTCTGATCTGGCGCCTTGTCTGGCTTTCGAATAAGCAAAAATTCTTTTCAAATGTGCATTATTCTGTACATCTTTGTTTAATAACATACATGATATTTTCATCATTACAAGCAAACATTTTATCTCGGAGAAGTGGGAGGGCGAGAGAGAAGGAGGGAGAGAGAAGGTAGAAGGTAGGGATGAAGAGTGAGGGGGGAAGAGTGAGGAAGAGCGAGTGAGGAAGGGGGGGGAGAGTAAAGTCTTAGGAAAGATAGAGTAGTAGACTACTATTCTGGGAAACCTTTTTATGGATAAAAAACTGGAAATTATGGCCAGTATTAGTGGTTGTAAATATAAAAATACGTGTAACAAATAAAACAATATGAAACCGTTTGCAAAGATCATAAATAAATATGAAATCAATTTTAAATTAGTATGGTGTTTCATGAGGAAAATTATTTTGGAAATTTTTTTTAAGACAACCGATGCACATATCATAATAATTTTCGTTTATATTCAGACGAAACACGATTTATTATATCGGAATCTATAATAGAAGTAATACTACGTAACAGGCCAGAGAAATTTCAAGATCCGTTTGTCAAAAAGATTTAAATTTGGATTCTGTTGTTCGATCGGTATTTGGGCAACTTTTTTTTTTTATTAGATATTTACAGTTAAACGTTGTCAAATATCATTTTTATTATAAATACGTACATTAATACAAAAATATAGTAGTTGAGGTCTACCACAATTCCATTTGCACCTAGTATATTTGAATATTTAGATTTAAAATGCAGGAAACAGGTCGCACTCTTATTTACTACACTGCTCAAAACAATGGACGGATATTTACCAACATTAAAAATTTAAGAAAAACAAGCTGTAACACCTACAAATATTTTTATGTTTCAACATTTTTAAAGAAGAAACCGAACGCTTTTTGTCGCGTTCACGCTTGTTACTGCAGTTTCTAATATCATCATTTCTACAGGGTGTAAATTACAAAGTTGGTATGTACTAATAAATAATGAAATATTTAATTTTACACTTTCTTCTTCTTCGAGTGCTTTATCTCTTACGAGACGTAGCGACTTTCTCTCCTATACTTGCGTTGCGTGTTTAAACTGCCACAGACATAGAGGACCTGCAGCTTAACGTGGGCTCTGAAGCACGGAAAGTGCAATCACTTCTACTCCAGAGAAGATTTACTAAGCAGAATACCTCGCGTGTTTACCATTGCCTTCCGAGGGAGAACGGCCATTAAAAGTCCGATGTTTCGGTACTGGGAATTGAACCCAGGACCTCCAAGGTAGAAGTCTAACGCGCTAACCTCTAGCCCACAACCGCCTCCTTTACACTTTAGTATTCATTAATTGTTACAAAAAACAAAAGTTAATAATGCGTTATGATTTCCACGAACAGCTAATAAGGCTGGACATGTAGTTGGCATGGATTGAGTCAAATTATCGAAGAGTTCTTGTGGAATCGTGTCCCATTCCTCTGTGAGATTAATTTGACGTTCCGGAATTGTATGTACGTGGTAGCATATTCATGCACCAACATGTCTTTCTAATGCATCTCCTGCACGTTCGATCAGATAACTGATCCCGGCCCATACCATCATACCGCCTACATATTGTGGACTTTCTCAAGCAAATTGTGGATTATTTCATGATCAGTCATCCTCAGTCATTATGGCCTCCATTCCTATGTGCCTTTGTCCACATTCTGCAGACTGTTTTATGGTTTGTAGTAGTGATGGGCATAATCGAATGATTTTAATAATCGAGATATTCATTCGAATTAATCATTCGAATTCAAAATGCGTGCGCATTTCGGCAATGTGATTCTGCCGTTCCGTTAGAATGATGACTCCCTGGCACTCCCGCTCTTGCTCAAATTGTTTTTTCGATTTTCGACTGGATTCTGTTCTGTATTTATTTAAATTTCGTCACATTGTAAGATTAACCTGCATGTAAACGTCGTTTTATGGTTTTTCGTGTTATATTATACGTTATTAAATATTAACGATATTTCTAATTATTTTATTATAATTGATTAACAGTTTATATCTTTATGAGCGTAATCATGACGACCAATTTAGCCACTAATTTTTTTAAACAGAAAGGTAATGTCAAAAGCCGGACATATTACAAATGATCGTAACTGATTAAGATCAAACAATTTGGTATATTTGATATTTTTATCCACTGACATAAAACTGCTGAAATTATTTTATTTAGTTATCTAGTTTATCACAATAATATATTTAATTGAATAATAATCAATCTGAAAAATTTTACAATTAATATTTTTGAATTTAAGTGTGGAAAAGTAGAAATAAATCATTGTAATTTAAGCCTGCTCAGTTCGAAATTCTAAAAACCAATTTTGCCAACTCAGCTGTACATGCGACCCCGTCACAGAAATCAAGTCAAATATGTTACTTTCTAGTTTATCTTTTAGTATCTTCTCGAAGTACAAATTCATTCGAATACTACTCAAATTATGTACCGGTACAAACGATATTTCGATTATTAGCCGAACAACGAAACGAAAGTAATCCGAGAAGTTTTTATAATTTGAATGAATTATTAGCATCTCGATGATGCATGCATAATCTAATATTTGGAATTGTTCCATTCGAGATGCGCGCGTCGCTACAAACGTAATTGAGAAGTTTTTTTCACTCGAATGAATTACTCGCATTTCGGAGATGCATGCATAATCTATTATTTTTAATTATTTCATTCGAGATGCGCGCGCCGTTACGAACGTATTCGAGAAGTTTTTATCATTCGAATGAATTACTCGCATTTCGGAAATGCATGCATAATCTATTATTTTGAATTATTTCATTCGAGATGCGCGCGCCGCTACGAACGTATTCGAGAAGTTTTTATCATTCGAATGAATTACTCGCATTTCGGAAATGCATGCATAATCTATTATTTTGAATTATTTCATTCGAG
>JABXWE010059157.1:0-13234 GCA_014611495.1 Limonius californicus
AATATTTCTGTAAAAGTCGGGTATTTGAGTGGTGAAAATTTGTTAGAGACGGGAGAACTCGTGTAGAAGATGAGCCTCATATACGGACGAGCTGCAACTTTGGTTAATCGAAAATTAAGAAACAGTCAATATCGTTATTCAATAAGATCGGCGAGCAACAGTTTGTCAAATTCCTCAAAATTTGCAAATTGATGTCAAAAATGTTGGAGACATTGTACAAAATAAGCTACAGGTGAGTGCCAGGTGGATTCCGGGCATTTTTCACAAAGGACAAAGTTGAATCGTTTGCAAATCGCTTGTTCTTTACTGTAGCGATATGAGAAAAAAGGAGATGAATTATTTTTTTCAGTTGTGGCAACTGATAAAACCTGGGTACATTATGTTACTCTTGAGTTAAAAAGTACGCCCCTAAGCAAATTTCATGTTATTAAATATATTAAACGGTTAGTTTCTACTGCGTATAATTGCCAAATTGATGAGAAGCATAAATTCTTGGATAAATTCAAGAAATGCTTGTATTCCCAATCATATGAAGAATATGAAGAGAGAAAAAAGAATTTTTGGAAATTTGTAAATCTGTACAAGTTTTCATAGGAACAAAAGATAAATATGTATCACTTCAGGAACAATTCCTTAAAAATTGGGATAGCTGTAAAGAAATGTGGGTACATTCTTTTAGAAAACATTTACCATTAATGGGAGACACTACAACGAACAGAATTGAACGATCATTTTGGACCCTTAAACAATACATACAAACTAAATATCATAGTTTGCCAACAATTTATTTATGTATCAAGGAGATCATAAACTGTATTGATTCAAGAATAAATAACAAATTAGCCAGAAATAAACAAAAAGTTTTTAAAATTATGGATAGTGATATCGAAATAAGAAAGATGCTGGAAGTATGTTCTGAAGCTCTCACAGAGACAGGAATAAAATTATTTCATAGACAGTTAAAATTATTTAAAACTTTAGAGTCCAAAATGAGAATTAAAAATAATGGCATCGAGGGAAATCTTGATAGCAAAATATCAAAATTTTATAATACATCGGTGGAAACATGTTCGTGTTCATTTTGGAATTCTTTTAGTGCACCGTGTCGTCATATTCTTATGATAAGAAAATATAATAACTTGGAGATATTTTCAAAAACTTGCTTTCATGCAAGATATATTATTTCAATTGAAAATGCACTAAGTATGGATACAGATGATGTAAATGTAGACATCGATGATCATATTGAAGATGAAACTTTTACTGATGATTTTGATTGTCCCAACAAAATATTATCAGATAGGGAAAAATTTAATACGGCACTGGCGATAACTAAAAATATTGCAGATATTTTGTCTAATTATAGAACTCAAACCTTCAATAAATATGTAGAGGAATTAAAAGTAATAGAAATCAATGCAAGAAATGGAATTTCTCTTTTTGAACATGAGAGTAGTGGGCTTAGTGCAATTGAACCAGAAGAACCTGAAGAACAAACGAGCCCTGTTCAAATCAATCAAATAAAAACTTAAAATTCAAAACTAAAATTAAATCCAAAGGACGTCCAAAGAGAAAGACTAAGCAGACCACTTTCTACAAAAAGAAAAATTAAAATACTGAATAAAAAATAATATATTTATTTTGCTTTATTGATATACCTACCAACCTACTTTAAATTTCATTACCTGTATTTCACTGATTTAGTGAATACTTTATTGAACAACATTGTAAATGAACTTTAATAAATAAAACTATAGTTATTTATAAATGTGTAGTTATTATCAAAATATTAATTGTAAACATTGCATATACAGTCAGTATGTGTAAATAGCCAATTGCGTATACATATTGTATGTATAAATAGCCAATTGCTTATACATACTGTATGTATAAATAGCCAATTGCTTATACATATTGTATGTATAAATAGCCAATTGCGTATACATACTGTATGTATAAATAGCCACATCCTATAATTAATGCAGACTTTACTTTACCGCGATAAATTTAAGCAGGCGATCAGGAACAAATGGAAGAGAAGACAAAGTTCTATTGGCTTGCTCAAAACCAATACTCGCCCTCATAGCGCTGCAAGAACAAAAAAATATGTTTATCCGGGATAAATAAACTTTAGTGGGAGCTTCTTCCACATGCAGCAAACAGTGCTGATTTTGATCTTTCCGACTTATATTTGTATCGCCCCATAAAAATGTGTGTACCTGGGATAACATTTCAGGCAAATAGCGTTGTTCAAGTGTGGATACGCATGCAACCCAAAGCCTTCGCTAAGAAGGTATTGGAAAGCTTGCAGATTATAAACTACATCGAAAATTAATGTAGTTTATATCGTTGTAATATTGTAACACCTTTTTTAATAAATAAATTCCTGTAGAAAAGCATAATGCTGAACATAAAAACGAAACCAAGCCACACTATAATGGTCGGTTCCTACGCAGACATAGGTATATAGAGATAAGCAAATAAAGAAGATGTATTAGGAAATTGCTTAACCTCTAAGAAACCACAACAAAAACCGCAGAAAATAACCAGCTGGAGGAATAATACAGTAAAAAGGAAGGGGAAAGAGAAAAGAAATATGTTAAGAAAATCGAAATGAAGCAGAAATCACGATAAAGCAGACCGAAGCAGACTCCTAGGGAGACTTTACTAAAGATCAGAAAACATTCTGGAACACTATTGAAACATTAAAACACAGCCACAGAAAACAAACGTTACTTGTTAACGTTCTGTTGGTACTTCTTGTAGAAGTCAAGAAGCACCAGCAGAAAGTTATCCGCCAAGACCTGAAGATGACAAATGTCACTTTGCCGAAACGTCGTCAAGACAACCATCCCGGTCTGTCCCAGGACCAAGAAGTTGCTACGCGGAAGAATTCCTGGAAGCCGATCATAGCATACAACACCCGCGGAAATCTCAAACCCAAAGTATAATATATATATGTATATATTCCGGATTCCAACGACTGTTGACGCCTCTCAGTTCGCATTCTCCATGCCTTTCTGTTCAGATCATTTCTTGATTCAGATTCTTTGCCATCATTGCACCCTCTTCTCTCCAACTTAGTCTTGGCCACATTTCAGTTCAACAATTAGTCTCCTTCTCACTCATACCACTGCAGTAAGGAAGAAGCTATTTACAAAAGATTTAACTCGAGTTTTTTAGTCAACAAGCGAAGAATCAATCCACCTGCACTCGTCTTATGATACTGTAGCTTGTTACTTCGCTATCTTGCGGGATATGAGTATTAACTTTTTCTTCATGTTTATGATGAATCGAAGTTGCAGGTCGTAGTACATAAGGCTCATTTTCTACACGGGTGCTTCCGTCTCTAAAAGATTTCGATTACTCAAATACCTGACTTTTAGAAATATATTGATCGTCGTATTGTACCCGCGATTTTGTAAGAATTTCAGTCGAATATACGGATCTAATTGCAAGAAAATTTTGATATTATGCGCTGTTTCACGCTACAATGAACAGCAGTCTTTGACATGGAAACTATAACTGTCAAAATAATAATATAGCGGAACAATTGCCATGAATATATTAAGAAGATGGCCAACCTTCAATGGATTCTATTTTTGGAATTTTCTTTAGTTGGAGTTCTAATTTCAACATTCCTCTTTAAATTTCAACAATCCTGTTTTTACGAAGAGGAGGAGTTAGGAGTAAAAACATGTTAAGGAATGCACGAAATATGTACTTGCAGTACAATGTTGCATTTGAAATTTATATGTATCTTCCTATTAACAACGTTGCCACAACAATCAATAGTGAAACTATCGACCTGAAGTAGTTAATTTAATTTAAATAACTTATTTATCGTACAGTGAGCAGTTGAAATGATGCGATACCCTAGAAAGCAATATCTTTTGTCCCAGTTGATTGTAGAACATTGTTATAAAGTAATGAAGGGGCATTTTATTTCCTTTTTAACATTTTTAACGACGTAATCAGGGGTTGTAACGTTTTCATTCAATGATATCTAAATGTCATTTAAACATGTCAAGATAATTTAACAACAAAAAACCGCGTAGGTGAATTATTTGCGCGCCCCACACACTGCTATTTATTGTTGATGTACGACGTACGTGAATAGAACCCATAACTAATATACCTTAGGTATTTTTTGTTTCAAATGAATGCTGTTATTTTCTGTTAGGCCACTTTTTAACAATCGTTAATGTGAACTGAAAAGCGTTAATTAAATAAAGTGCTTATATTTTACCATATTTCGTTTGATTAGACTCAGAGGGAGGAAGTATGTATGTAGAAAGAAATACATTAAAAGTTGGTTATTGACTATTGCATTTACCAAGGCACTTATGTAGCAACTGTCTGAAACAAAATTATGAAATTTTTACCAGAAATCAACTTTATTAAAGCAATTTCGTTCGTTTCATTCCCTTACGTGTCTCGAAACAAAAACTACATTTATGGATGCCCATTAGCATGAAGAATATATTAGAGCAATAATAGCAATTACCAAATCCGTATTTCCTAAAAATGTATTACCAGGGTATTCTTCACATGAAAAAGTTATAAGAGAAAATTACAATGAAACTTTTTTAAAATAAATATAATGAAACTTCAAAAATTTGTCCCAGAAACAACTTACTTATTGACAATGATACTATAATTGGCTAGTTAGCTCTATTATCACAAACTTTATCTGGAGATATCAATTGGGAATAAATATGTCGAATGGAATACGAACCTTGTAGCAGCTGACAATTGGATTAGATTAGATTGGTTACGGGGAGGGATATTTACGCCCTTTGACAGTGCGATCTCTTCGGCTTATTGTATATTCCCCTACGTCGCTAGTCGCTGTCAAATAGATTCGTCCTCTTTATCAGGTCTAGAAGTTTATTTATTGCACTGGCTAGCGACTGTATTTCGTAGGACTGTGTCCGCTCAAAGATGCGAAATCTTCTGCAAGCTAGAGCTTCGCATTGCAATATTGTATGGGAGGCTGTTTCTTCTTCCTCGCCACATAGCCTACCTATAGGATCTTTGTTATACAGTCCTATGTTGAGGAGATATTTGAAGTGCCAGAGTTCCGTTAGAAGTCCTGTCGCTACTCCAATTTGAGTAAGCTTGTGGGGTGGTTGTCTATACTTTGTCTTTGTCTAGGTGAGAGTAGCCAGTGTTAGAATCCATTCTTTAACTGATACTGACAACCGGTTCAGCCCCTGTGAACGGTATTTTAAAATCTTGCTTTGTTAGCTTATCTGTGTGTTCATTTTCTTCTATGCCCCGATGATCCGACACCCACATAAGTTACCTTGTTAAAGTTTTCAGGTATTAGAAGACTACAAAGACAATTTCAGACAAGCTTTGACTTGATCTGGTTTGAATTCAGCGCTTTCAAAGCTATCTGACTGTCGAAGGTAATAAGGACGGTTTTGTGCGTATAGTGCATTCTTATATTCTCTTCTATTGCTGCTACAATTGCATAGGTATCCGCTTGGAATGATGTGGTAGTTTGACACGAAGGTACTGTATCTTGGTTTGCTACCATATACAACAGCTCCGTTTCCATTGCTTGTGTGTGAACCGTCTGTATACCATATTAAGCTGTTATGCAGGTAAGTCTGGTGGTTCCCCTTGTTACCATTCTTCGCACTTCATCTGTACTTCGAGGGGTTCGTGGAAAGAGTATTTTGTTACCAAGCAATCCGTTCCCATGGTTAGCATTAGACTAGATACTACAGTTGTTACTTTATATGCTGGGTGCTTTTGCACTTACCCACACAGTTTAAGTTATACTCGCATGCGTTCCTTACCCTTGATTAATATTTCTAGGGGAGGAAGATGCAAGAGAGCTTTTAGTGCTGATATGGAAGTGGTCCTGAATGCTCCAGTTATACAGAGACAAGCCAGTCTTTGAATATTAAGAAACTGGTTTATTGTTTGTCTTTGATTTACTTTTGGCCACCATACTAAGGAAACATAAGCTATTGTCGGTCTTTCACCGTTGTATATGGCCATTTTTAGTTTTAATCCCCTTTTTTTCAAAATTTCTACTTGCTGCAATTAAGGATGTTTTTGCCTCGGTGGTTCGTTGCAAATGTTGGTGCCAGGTCAACAAGGTATCTAGAATCGCACACAAGTATTTGACATCCCCCTTAATTTGCACAGTTTTTCCCAAAAAGTTTCTGACGATTTATGCTCGCGTGATTTATATTCCCAGTAAATGGTAAGAAACTGGTGTTTACCGTAAAGGTTTTCCTGTTACACCATGCCTCAACCTTAGCCAAAGCATTACTTCTGAAATTATATTGCCGTGTTTACCTTATATAAGAACGACCATGCCGCTACCATAACCAAGGGTGAAATTGCCTTCAATATTCAGGTTTGTAAGAAGTTCATTTATGACCAGATATCAAAATAAGGACAGTACCCCTAGCAGCTCACAAACGAAAACTGCGGCCCAACTTAAGGCTGTCTAATCAACTAAGGTCATTTTCTTAGTTGAATGGGAAGGTGTATGTTGGGCTGCAGTTTTGTTTTGACATATACTACAAATTTGAGCCCTCTCCCTCTACATAAACCATACATTAAAAAAATATATACGAATAAAATATAACTGGTTTGATATCTTTTGTAGAAGAAAGTATAGTTTAGAACCCTGGTCTTTACACAATTTACATGCTAAACGCCATCTGGAGCTTCATGAAGTCAATAGAAGTATCATTCACTCTGTTTCTTTATACGTAACACCAAGTAAGCTGGTGAAAATTCTGAATAGGCTCTTTATTGCCAAAATAACGAGCTCTTGAAAAGCTCTACAATTTGATGCTGTACTAAAAATTACAGTTTTAATGACTTGTATACCGGTAGAATGAAAATAGGCAATAAGAACTATATGTAATCCGTTTTACTATATACAATGGAGTTATGGAGTCATCGAGATGTTATTTTATAGAAGAATTCTTCAAGTATATGGACAGACCATGTAATTTGCTCCTTAAGAGAATATCAAAAGAAAAGGGAATCCTTAACACATTCAAAGCAAGAAAACTTTGATATCTATAGGTCACCTCGTGCTAAATAAAAACATATGCAATAGTTTGGAGTGTATACCACAAGTGAAAGAGAAGAACAACTTTCTCTGCAAAATTCTCCAGAACATGGATTTTCATGACAACAGAACTCTTCCAGACAGATGATGTACCACTATGGCAGTCAATATCTGAAACAGATAGGCACCTGAACAAGAACAAGAAAGAAGAAGCCAAAGAAGCGAAACGATTTGAAGGATCACAAGGAGCAGAAAAAGTAGAAAGGCAGAAGAAGCAGAAGAACGAGAACGAAAAGAAGAAAAATAGAAGAATATATGTCAGAGCTGCCAGGAATTCATAGAGCTATGAACAAATCGGATGTAAAACAGTCAGATTAGCACCTGATGTTAAGTACTGCCTCTTTATTGTAATTAATATTATACTTGATTTTGCATGACAACAACATAACTCCTCCGGTCAGCTGATTAACCAATACGACAGTTAACTTTTGAAACAGATAGGCACCTGAACAAGAACAAGAAAGAAGAAGCCAAAGAAGCGAAAGGATTTGAAGGATCGCAAGAAGCAGAAAAAGTAGAAAGGCAGAAGAAGCGGAAGAACGAGAAAGAAAAGAAGAAAAATAGAAGAATATATGTCAAAGCTGCCAGGAATTCATAGAACTATGAAGTAATCGGATGTAAAACAGTCAGATTAGCACCTGATGTTAAGTACTGTCTCTTTATTGTAATTAATATTATACTTGATTTTGCATGACAACAACATAACTCCTCCGGTCAGCTGATTAACCAATACGACAGTTAACTTTTGAAACAGATAGGCACCTGAACAAGAACAAGAAAGAAGAAGCCAAAGAAGCGAAACGATTTGAAGGATCGCAAGAAGCAGAAAAAGTAGAAAGGCAGAAGAAGCGGAAGAACGAGAAAGAAAAGAAGAAAAATAGAAGAATATATGTCAAAGCTGCCAGGAATTCATAGAACTATGAAGTAATCGGATGTAAAACAGTCAGATTAGCACCTGATGTTAAGTACTGTCTCTTTATTGTAATTAATATTATACTTGATTTTGCATGACAACAACATAACTCCTCCGGTCAGCTGATTAACCAATACGACAGTTAACTTTTGAAACAGATAGGCACCTGAACAAGAACAAGAAAGAAGAAGCCAAAGAAGCGAAACGATTTGAAGGATCGCAAGAAGCAGAAAAAGTAGAAAGGCAGAAGAAGCGGAAGAACGAGAAAGAAAAGAAGAAAAATAGAAGAATATATGTCAAAGCTGCCAGGAATTCATAGAACTATGAAGTAATCGGATGTAAAACAGTCAGATTAGCACCTGATGTTAAGTACTGTCTCTTTATTGTAATTAATATTATACTTGATTTTGCATGACAACAACATAACTCCTCCGGTCAGCTGATTAACCAATACGACAGTTAACTTTTGAAACAGATAGGCACCTGAACAAGAACAAGAAAGAAGAAGCCAAAGAAGCGAAACGATTTGAAGGATCGCAAGAAGCAGAAAAAGTAGAAAGGCAGAAGAAGCGGAAGAACGAGAAAGAAAAGAAGAAAAATAGAAGAATATATGTCAAAGCTGCCAGGAATTCATAGAACTATGAAGTAATCGGATGTAAAACAGTCAGATTAGCACCTGATGTTAAGTACTGTCTCTTTATTGTAATTAATATCATACTTGCTCTTGCATGACAAGGACAACAACATAACTCCTGCGGTCAGCTGATTAACCAATACGATAGTTAACTTTTGGAACAGACAGGCACCTGAAGAAGAACACGCAGAAGGATGAGAAGAAACAGAAAAACCAAATGAAGTAGAAACGGCCGAAAAAGTAGAAGAAAAATGAGTAACAGAAGGAGAAGATTGATTAATTGATTGATTTGAAAGAGCGAGATCGAGGACGTGGTTTTCCAAGCATCTCTAAGCACTGCAGCCATCATTGGCTTATTGTACACCCTAACTATTTTTGCCTATCTGGGGTAATTCCAACTCCAGTAGTGATTTTTAACGTGTCACGCATCGCAGTGGCACGGGACCTGCGGCTTTACTTCTTATCCGACAGAAGGCGCATTTTCAGATTTTTCCCCGCTGGAAAAATCTCGCCGACCTTGGCCAGGTTCGATCCCGCGTCCGTCGGATCTAAAGGCAAATGCGCTAACCACTAGACCACCGAGGCCGGCTGAAGGAGAAGATGAAGGAGGAAGAGATGTAGAAGAAGAAGAAGATATGCCATTACAGCCAGGAATGCATAGAACTGTTAAGGACTGTGGTGTAAAACTGTCAGACTTGTAATTGATGGTGTATACTGTCTCATTATTATAATTTATGTTGTGAAAAAGTAGCATGAAAGGTGGCAGATAAAGTAGAAGAAGAAAAAGAAGAAGAAAGGGAAGCAGTAGAAGAAGAAGCAGAGAAAAGAAGATTTGGCATGACAGCCAGATATTCATACAACTATTAATGAATGTGATGTAAAACTGTCAGATTTCTAATTGATGATGAATACTGTCTCATCATTATAATTAATATTAAATTTGGTTTTCTGTGACAACCACAGAACTCTTCCGGGCAGCTGGTTGTACATCATCTAAAACAAATACGTACCTGAAGAAGTAAAGCCGAAATCAGCAATACCCTAGTTGTGTGTCCTCAAGTACATCCAAATGATTGGATGGCTTGGGTGATGCCCAAATTGGGGAGCTGCTGGGGAGGCAGCACAATGGGCCCACCTATGTAGCCTGAGTGCACGTGAGGTGACTCACCCTCTCAAAAATCTACAAATGAACAATGAATGTACCTGAAGAAGAAGAAGCAGCAACAGCAGACGCAGCAAAAGAAGCAGGAACAGCAGAAACAGCAGAAGAAACAGAAGGATCAAAAGCAACAAAGAAGCAGAAGAAACAGAACAATCAGAGGAAACAAAAGAAGCAGAAAGATCAGAAGAAACAGAAGAAGAAGAAAAAGCCGAATACGCAGAAGAAGTGGAAAAAGTAGAAGTAGGAGTAGAAGAAAAAGGAGTCGATGAAAGAGAAAGAGAAGAAGAAAAATAAAAATAAGAAGCAAAATATATGCAATAACAGCCAGGAATTCATAGAACTAAGAAGGAATGTGATGTAAATCTTTCATATTTGTAATTTAGTTTGAATACTGTCCTATTATTTTAATTAATATTATACTAATCTACTGTTGCCTTGTCTGCAACCCACCACACACAATTTCCCAATTCGGCTTGCAACCGTGGAATCTTAATGCTAAAAACATTCGCAGGAATTTCTGTCGTTCGGATTCGACATTAAACTGTAGGTCTTCCATGTTTCTACTTTAGCGCTGAGGAGAAACACGTGGCAGAGAAGAGGCCGATATCCAGCAATGGGATGGAAAGGCTGTTGATGATGATGATGATGATGACTGTTGAGGTAATTTAGAGGTAGGTAATGGATAATAATACAGTAATAAGTAAAATTTCTAAGAAAACTGATAAAAACATAGCCGGGATGTTCCTATGGTATGTTTTGTATCGCGTTTCCTTTAGTTCCTGTGATAACTATTATTGTTGTAATTTAGATTTTTTTCTAGAATATATCTCAATATTTAGGATATTACATTTAAGAGAGCACAACTGATATCACTTCTGGCTATTAGGGATCTACAAACTTATTTTTTATTTATTTGCAAAGCTTGCCTCTGTAGCTTACTATGGATTTTTGCAAATTTTACATTTAGTACCGTCTTTATTTCAGGCATAACAAATCACTGTAAAACTGTTTTACCACTATTAGAATATGTATATCTCCTTATAAATCAGAAGGTTATATCTCTTCCGGTTATAACAGGAAGGGATATGGTTTTACTGCAAGGCTATTCACACGCAGTTTAAGTTTTAACGTAAAATTGCTTTGATAATGTAGGAACCTACAAAATAACAATACTTCTTAGTATCTGTTTGATAGTAATCAGAAAATAGCGAACAATCCCATTCAAATGGGTAAAATCTCCAGTAATTCCTACGTTCTAATTTTTAAAGCTGTTTTCAAAAGCTGAAGTACATTCTTCTGATGAAAGCATGGCTCCTTGGAGAGCTTCTTGTCCTATTTAAATTTTTCTGATGTCGTTCTATGTTTTATTGTAGTCGTCGCCTTTGTGCTCGATTACAATCCAGTAGCGGGTATCAATGCAATACTCGTCAAGAGCTATTTTAAAACAGCCTGAATCTTTACGGCGTCAAAAGCTTTTTCAAAGCGTACGAAAGTTATTGTTTGTAAGAGATGACAATCCTTGTATTTTTCAATCAAAGACAGCTGTAATCTTTCATATAATAGTGTGCCAACGAGGACTACGCATTTAGAAAATTAGTTTACATAGAAAAATTGTAGATTATATTTACGACTGGCTATATTTAAAACACACAAAACTAATTGATAGTTCATACCATATCCATTAATTAACACTTTATTAACATTCCGTAATACATTAAGAAAAATGTTTTATAGATTATTTAATGTAGCCAACTTTGATCAAAAATATGAATGATGGCATTACAGTACGCCATAAAAGAGCAATATTTTCAAAGAATATCTACTTGGTAATGAGATATCAACAAGAACTCTGACATCTTTGATCCTTTTCACGTGTCTCAAGCTATTTCTTAATGTAAACTCTCTGCTAATCAAAGCTCTACCTTTGGAAAAGAAACCTATATTCGTGTGTATTTGTGTGTATCTAACCAATACAGTTTTCGAAGATAACGAAAATTTAAATTTACGATGTACGGTTGTATGATTGGAATATAATTCTACTCCCTTTCATGACAAATCAATCTCCGCAGGCAAAGAGTCGCTTAAGGTGACTGATGCAAAGCAAACTACCTAGGTGCAGTTTGTTATTTAAAATAGTAGTATTTTCAATGCTTAAAATAATATTCGATCAGCTTTATAGTTATCTACAAGTCTATGTTTAAAAGTATTTTAATAACAGATATACAAACTTTGTGTGACAGAATCCACAGATGTAGTTGGAGCGCTGTTCGTTACTTCAGAAATAAGCAAACAAGCCAGTCTTTGTGTATTGGACAATTCTGTTATGATTATTGTTTTGCTCAATTGTAGGCCACCACATTAGGGTGCCATACGCTATCATGGGTTTAAGTACCGCAGTGTAGTACCGTTGGACCATCTTTATCTCCAATCCCCATGTTGTCGCAAACATGCATGTGTCCGTCATCAGCGCCATTTACGCTTTGTTTGAGATATTGTTGAAGCGTACGTTATAGCTAAGTTTTGCATCTAGGGCGTTGTTCAAATTCTTAATCTACTTACCAACCTGAATTCTTACTCTAAAGCTTTTCAGCTTGTGAAATGTCTTTGCATTTCTTTTCTTAGTAAAAGGTATTGCTGATGTTTTGCAGAGATTTACCTTACGGTTTTCCCTTTCGTTCCATTTTTGAGTGATGTTTGGCGCCCTTTGTATGAGAGTTGCCATGATTTTTCAGTGTTAGCCCCTTATGAGGATGAGTATGCCATCCGCTTAACCTTGGGCGTAGAGCCCTGCATCTGTAAGTATCTATGAAAGTTGGTTTATTAATAGGTTTGGGAGGTTGAGGCAAACAGCAAGTTCCTCCCATACGCAAAGCACACGGAACATGGGCACGTAATGACCAACACAAAGCAGAGAAATCTTTGCCAAACACCTGCGAGCTGTTTTCAGCCACTACTAACAGATGAGCAGAACAACGAGATACGTGAGTATCTTGTAGCTCCATATCAACTTTCCCTGAAGATTAAACTATTCTCTTTTGCCGAAACCGCAGAAATGGCCGCTAAAAACCTAAAATGCAAAAATCACCGGGATATAAATTAATTAAAGGACCGATAGTTAAAGAGCTGCCAGAAAAAGATTTTAAGCTGATCACATGCATCTTCAACGCCATACTTAAAACTGGATATATTTCCGCCCAACGGAATATTGCGCCAATAATCCTCTTACATAAGCCTGACAAGCCACCCAATGAGGCAAAGTCTTGTAGGCCTATTAGCCTCGTGCCAGGCGACCGGGTGGCGCAGTGGGCGAGAGTCCGCTTCGCAACCGGTTGACCCGAGTTCGACTCCCGTTGTGGCCCGAATTTTAATTAATTCGGGAGCAGCGGGAGTGACTCGGTAGCATAGTTGGGGGGGTTT
>JABXWE010059243.1:0-10815 GCA_014611495.1 Limonius californicus
CTAGCGAACTGTTGTGAAACTAGAAATAGCCATTGATTGTTTATTCGTTAGTGGAATGTAATTATAACAGCTAGGTGCCCCTTTTTGATATATATAATATATATATATATATATATATATATACGACTGTCGTATTACAAGAAGCATCAGCAGAAAGTTATCCGACAAGACCTGAAGATGGCAAATGTGACTTTGCCGAAACGTCGTCAAGACAACCAGCCCGGTCCGTCCCAGGACCAAGAAGTTGTAAAGCCGAAACTGAAGTTGTACATTAAAAACAGCATTGCGTGATATGTTATATTATATTTAATTTAGGCAGCTAGTTATAATAAGAATAAACTGCAAGCTGAGAAGAAGATAATACAATCTACTTTCTCAGCATTAGATAAGCGTTTACTTGTTAAGCTTTTGTACATGTAGTTTTTAGTTCTAGTTTAACGCCCATTGTAACATGTCAAATAACTGAACTCCCTACGTTCTGCATAGTAAAATAATAGATAATAAAGATTTTTTAAAAACTCGTTTCGATGCGCTCGATACGAAACTGGCGCGGTCGTGCGGATTTTCAAAAATTTGGAGTTAATCGAATTCGATTATCGAGGAGGACAAGCATCCCCGAATCGCGAAATCGAAGCCCCTAATTTTGGACTTAGTCCTTAATTGAAAATCGAAACCAACAGCTACCACCAACAAGGACTGAGGAGAACAAGCATCGCCAAATCTACCCCTTGAAGTGGACCCGTTCGTCGTCGAAACACCTGTAATTCACCAACATCTTTGAAGGGACAAACATTGCCCCGGTAAGCATCGCTGGTTGCAGTACCTGATTATTGGAATCACCTGATTATTGGAATCACCTGATCATTGGGATCAATCGATCGACTTCAGATCAACCTTAGAATCCACAAAGGGGTATAGTAAGCAAAAAATACAGCGTAACCCTTATAGCTACTCACTGTATTACTTATACGTTTTGCGTAGGAACCCTGGTTAAGCCCCGCTAAGATAAAAATAATATTTAAATCACTATTTATTAGATTTAAATACCTGAAAACATTAATGCCAAGAGAGAATGTACCGGTAAAATAGAAGTAATTATAACTAATTGTATAACTAATTTCCGGAGTATATAACAATTGTATTCTGTGGGTGATTGTTCGCTTCGGCGTTCCACATGAGTTACATACAGGGGAGTCCGTGTAAGCCCACTTATACAGTCATATTATTTCCTGCACCTTCCCTGTCCCGTTCGGATGTGGTTTAATATGCAGTGTTTTTGGCTATTTATGGTAAAAAAAATTAATAGTTTCTCTTAGTATTTTAAAGAGTGATATTTTTTATAATACATATCTAACAATTTTAAATCATTGAATTTAGTTATTTTTTAATTTAATTTGTAAAGTTTAATTTTTTTGGTATTATTTTTTATCTTATATTTGTAGATCAATTTTGTGGCTCACAAATATTATTAAAAATGGTGGGGCGGGGGGGGTTATTTCACGGTTTATGCCTAGATTTTCTAAATTCGCACGGTATTTATATCTGTAGACCTAGACCTGCTATCTTGACGCTCTTGTATTTAAACCTAAATGATATTTTATTTTCCTTATTTATAGTCTTCCCTATCAACTTTTATAAATATATACATTATGAATATTACCTTTCAAAAAAAAGCTACTCTTTGTTACACAGTTTATATAATGGGAATGTATTTTATACATTAACATATATTTGGTTATTTGAATATTACATTATATAGTGTACCACTAATTTTTGTAAGCATAAAGAATACGTACAATTAGTACATTATATAAGTAAAATGTATTATAATAATATTATTCACAGGATATTCTTTAAATACCTCAGTATCTAGCAATTAGCGTCTTTATTTAGATTGCTTTGTTGTTGTTGGTATCACAACGTCGAAATGTAAATACAAATCGACACACTGCCAATAGGAGTATTATCAAATTATAAGTGAGGATTATACCGAACGCAAACACAGCTATAACATCTAAGTTAGAAGTCTGATAAAAAGGCATATCTCTCGCTGGAAGAACCAAATGCTCAGCGCTACCATGGCGCAAAATATATTCAGTCCAAAATATTCCTCTTTGTAAAGGCGTCTGAGATTGATCCCGATAGCGGCCAGAAATAATTTTCATATTTTGACGGTAGCTAAAAGGAGGTAACTGTATTTATAACAGAAACACGTGCACCATACTTACACAGGATTATTCAAAACTTCTTGGACCGCTTCAAAAACGTTGTCAGAAGTCAAATTTGTGTGGTCTAAACATTTCCCTAGATTTCTCTGAACTATTGTTCGAGCATTAACATATTGATCGATGATGAATGGAACTGTCACTACTGGAACTCCATGGTACATTGCTTCTTGGGTACTAAGAGCTCCACCATGAGTGATAAACAATCTGATATTTGGGTGACCTATAGAGGCATTTTTGTATGTGTCGATTTAAGGAATAAAATTCATTTATGTGAAAATAATGAATGTGTAGTTAACCAAATACCTCGTAAATTTAAATTGGAAACTTTTGTGGAATATGTTATTCTCCAAATGCTATTCAATGAAATGTTTGTCACTATTGTTATTGTAGATACATTAATATACGGCCTTTCTACAAACTATTTTTAATTAGTAGGCAACAAAACCAAATTGTAAAAAATTCCATCTTGTATTTACGAGATGACAGTTAATTGAATACTCGTCAATTTTAACAACCTTACCTAAGATCTCATTTTGTGGTAGCCATTTTCTGATAATAACATTCTTAGGTAATCCTTCTACATGATCTGATAAAATTTTCCAAAGAATAGTTTGAGGAAATCTTCCAAGCGCGCCTAAGAAGGCCTGCCTCTGTTCCTGTCTCAACATTTCGAAGTGAATATTAGTTCCCAAAGAAAATAGAATGACTCCATGCTTAGCTTTGTCCATAATTTCTTTCAAATCCTGAAATCGTGAAACTTTAGATTTGTGTTATATTTAATTGCTGACTTGCCTTGGGTAAAGTTCCTGTTGGTTTTATATGTAATCCTCCAATGGGAATTATGTTCGGTGGTAAAGCTACCGGGTTGTCCAGTACAGGATCGGTGTTAGCTAATAAAATACTCATGCTTCGTTCTACATCTTCGGGCCTACGAATATTGTCCCCGAAGCGTTTTTTTCCTAACTCATATTCGGTAGAGGAAGAAATATAGTTACGGTAAATCAGCTCCACGTTTATAAAAATAAAATTTTTCACTCTTTCGATGAAACTCATTTTATTGTCAAAGCCGCTATTATAATGTGGTATGTATGATGTATAAAGGTGATTTCCAAAAGCATGTGATAGATATGGTGGAAGTAAAAACGCTGTAACGGCTACCACTGGTGGTTTATTGAATCTATCAATAAGAGGGTACAAACACTGACCTAATGTAACATCGAATATAATTAAATCAAATTTGAAATTTTTAGGATAATTTAAAAGAGTTTCTAGTGCTTTGGTGTCCAAGTCATATTCGCATCTGAATATTATAAAATCGTGTAATGCTATTACAGCACTTAGTGTACTTTGATGCATGGCGGCGTCAAGGTCAAAACCATCATCAACAAGTTCGTAAAACCCTAAAAATAAAATAAAGATACAGTGGTGTAAAAAAGTCCGGCATCCACCAAGCCCGTTATCTTATATATACGAGAGCTGCCTTTTAAGTTTTTACAAACGACCACTCGGTGGCGCTATTGAGATGTGTCATTACTATTTTCGTAAAATTTGACATTTGTTACTGTGAAGACAGTGGCAGCTTAGAAATTGACGCAGTACTTTGTTTGCAGTAGCGTTTAAACAAGCAATTTTGTGAAAAAATTTCGCGTGGAGGTTTTCGTTGGATTATTACTTACGAATTTAGTAAAGGCCTAACTCAACAACAATGCATATAATGGCTTCGTTCAACTTTTGGTAATAAAGCACTTTCAGAAAAGACTGTTTACAATTAGTTTGTAGAATTTCATGGTGGTCGTGCGTCCGTCAGTGATAAATTTCGTGAATGTCGACCAAAATCGGTGTTATTCCAAAAAAACATCGATGCTGTGCGCAACATGATTGAAGAAGATCGGCATGGAACTTTCAGTGAAATAGAAGCATCCTTAGGCATATCGAAGACTGCAGTACATTCGATTTTGAATGAACATTTAGCTGTGAAAAAGATCTGTTCCCGATGGATTCCCCATAATTTAACCGAAGCTCAAAAAAAGGCTTGTGTTAATTGGTGTAAGGAAATTCTCAAAAACTTTGATCGAGGAACTGCCAAATCCGTATACAACATTGTAACAGGTGACGAAACTTGGATATATTCGTATGAACCGGAAACTAAGCAACAATCCACTGTTTGGGTGTTCCAAGATGAACCGAATCCCACAAAAGTTGTTTTTCACGAAGCACTCCAAGAAAATGATAGCTTGATTCTTCGGTTGTACTGGACATGTCGCAATCATTCCTTTAGAGAATCGAAGAACAGACGCTGAATGGTATACATCAATTTGATTGCCAGAAGTCATCGACGAAATCAGGAGAAACAACCGAAAACGTCGCATCATTCTTCATAATGACAATGCCAGCTCTTATACAGCTCGTCAAACAATTGATTATTTGAAGGCGAAAAACATTGAATTAATGTTTCATTGCCCGTATTCACCTGATTTATCGCCTAACGACTTCTTTGTGTTCTTGAATGACTAACAAAAAATGCGTGGACATCGATTTTCATTACCTCAAGAAGCTGCCGAAGCCTTCAAAATCCATGTTTTTGAGATACCAACTTCAGCGTGGCAAAAATGTTATGGGAATTAGTTTGAACGCATCCAATAGTGTATAAATCTTAAAGGCAAATATTTTAAAAAGCAATAAAACAGTTTGTTCAAAAAAAAAATTTCTTTCTTAGTTTTTGTAAAAACTTAAGCGGTTGCCCTCGTAATATTTTCAAGTATTTGGTTGTCACATTAATATCATTACAAATTATATTTTTAAAATAATAAAATAAGGCCTTTTTAATGAATTTCCATAATCGACTATAGTTTATTCGTTCATGGTAAAATAATGAGATAATTAATAGATACTTAAAATTCATTTAAAACAAATTTTATGAAAAATTATTTTTGTATTAAGAGTAAATAAACAGTAAAATCACTTTAAGATATTTCATTTGCTTTTGCAATTTCGCCTATCAAAAGCGATTCGAAACTATTTTCCACCATACAGGGCGTGATTCCAACCGTGAAGTCGCCGCCATTGGCAAATGTAACCATCTTCAATTATTCGAGTTAGTAAAAAGTATTATAATTTGGAAAAATTTCAATCCCACCCTGTTTTCACGGGGTAAAAAACGTCTGCACACCTCAAGCGACTAGCCCAAACCTCTTTTGTTCAAGCAGAAAAGCAAGCCAGTTGGAGCAGATTCCTAAAACAGAGCAGGCGCAAAACTCAGGACAAAATCTCTGGAAATGCTGAAATGTAAGAACACATACCAGCAGTGTTGGGTAGTATCTAGATACATGTATCTAGATACTGGATCTAGATACTATTCAAGTATCTAGTATCTGTATCTAGATACGTTTATAAATATGTATCTTGTATCTGTATCTAGATCCTATTAAGCGGTATCTTTTTCATTAAACAATAAAAGATCCTAGATACATTCAAGAATTATAATTTATTTTATGTAGTTTTCGAATTTTATTAAAAAATTTCTTCAAATTAAAATTTAGGACATTTTTGGACATTTAAATTTTAGGGTTTACTTTTAGCAGAAAACCCCAAATACGTCTTAAGATAGGTAATGGTAATAAGCATTCAAACATCCCCATTTTCAGGAGATAAGAACTGTAAGAAGCTTAAGATTTTAAGTATACATTTACCTATTGTGGCTATACAAATTACAATAACCGCCCTTGCTGTTTTCGATATTGGGAATTTCCAAGTAAATCTCATAAGTAATAACCGAGCGGAAGGCTTATCTAAAGTCTTGACAAAACTTGAAGTTTTCTCAGTATAAATAAAAGTAGTGGACAAGTGCAGAATCAATTCTTGTGCTACAATTAGAAGAATGAATGATAACGAAAGTGCTTTTTTGGAAGTGTCAGCGATACTGGATGGCTATCCCAATAAAATGTTCTCTAGTAATTATTTTGTGTCTTATTATTATTATCGATTTGTTAACAACCCTAAATTCCGTCAGATTTTCTTTAAAAATAATATTATCATGGTTTATGCGCGGTTCCATTTCTGGAAGTGTAATTTTTTTAAAGTATGTATCTAATTTGTATCTGAGAAGGATCTAGATACATTTTAAAGTATCTTGTATCTGTATCTAGATACACGTAGTAAAATGTATCTTGTATCTGTAACTAGATACACTTTTTGAGAAGTACCTGTATCTGGATCTAGATACAAAAAAAAAGTATCTTACCCAACACTGCATACCAGCTATAACTTTTGGGATAACCAAAACCATAAGATGCAGTATTTATGAATTAAAATAATGAAATAGATCCAACGAAACATACTAATTCAAACATTTAAAACTAAACGAACGTCAATGATATGGTATGGAGTTGCATATCTGCTCAAAGAATTGGGCATGAACTGCAAATCGTCTCCAGAATAATCTGCCGCAAAATACCTCAAAGTATTGCTAAATAAGGTAACAGGAGGGACCTGTTCAGGGAAGAAATAGATATTCCTGGTTGATAATGCTACTTGCTGTAGGGCAAAATTATTTGAAAAATCGTAGATGACGATCACTATATATTAAACTTGTGAAAATGAATACTAAAAATCAACTATAAAAGGAATACCACAACATAAAACAGGATAGTTGAATATATGAAGCATACCTAGTTTCGCCTAAAAACACCCCGTATGTGTAGATCTAGGAAATGCTTCGTTACAAAGTTATTCTGCTTGGAATAAATCGTTTTTAATTTGACATATTTTGTCTAAAAGACAAAGTTTCATAGTTACCGTGCTTTTTCTAATGTTAGTGATAGTTTTCAATTTAAGTAAATAAACATTTAAATATAGTAGATGTCATTACTGAAGAACGAAATGATACACTGCTCAACAAAATTAGGGAAACACTTCTTTAGGAGTGCATAATTATTCAAATTAAAGACTGACGCAAGTATCAACTTTAGTATATTCAGCATTACTTAACAAGATACAAACATCAAATATGCTGTAATTAAACGGTTTTCTTCAGTAACACCAAACTATTGAGAAGACTACCAAAATCGAAATGTGTTTTATCACTTAAAATGTAATGAAAATTCCTGTTAACGCCCGAATACCAAGCTTTAGTAGCGCGTGTGCCCTCTATTAACTTCAGTAACAGCCTGGCAACGTCGAGGCATGCTGCGAATAAGACGTCTTAACATGTCTTGTGGTAGATTTCGCCATTCTTCCATAAGGGCCTCAGGCAACTCCTAAAGAGTCTGAGATGCAGCAGGACGCTTCCTAATGCGCCTGTCGAGTAAATCCCAAACGTGTTCGATGGCATTTAAGTCTGGACTCGTGGCTGGCCAACCAATCACTTGGATTTCTTGTTCCTGGAGGACGTTTGTTGTTAAATTAGCGGTATGAACTCTACAATTATCCTGTTGTAGGATGAAGCCATCGCCGAAATTGTTCGCAAATGGCACAACATGCTCTGGAAGAATCGTCTCAATATAAATTTGTGCGTTGAGACGTTGGGGAACGACAACCAAGTCTGTATGATCGTCTATACTAATGCCACCCCACACCAGACCGATCCAGCTCCGAATCATTCCAGTTCCCGTATACACGCGGCAGTGTATCGCTCTCTAGGACGTGTGTACACTCGTATACAACCATTGCAAAGAGTTAGACAAAACCGCGACTCGTCTGTAAAAACCACAGACCTCCAATGTCGAAGTTGCCATTGCACATGTTCGCGGGCAAAGTTTGGACGGCTAACTTTGTTATTCCTGCTCAAACGAGGAGCTCGCACAGACCTGCGAGAAGTCATATTGACTTCTTTGAGTCGTCTTCTAACCGTCTGATCGGAAAGTGTCACCAGGTGGCATTTCGGAGTAGATTTTGTAGCTCGCAAGCAGTAGCAGTTCGTCGGCGAAGAGAAGAATTAACAATATACCGGTCGTCCCGAGGGGTAGTTTTTCTTTCACGGCCTTGTCAAATTCTCCTGGAATATCTACCAGTTTCTTGGTACATATGCCAAGCTCTGTAGATAACAAATGGTGTCGATTGGAGCTGGTTTGCTACATATCGCACATATCGACTATCTTCAAGCAAAGCAACAGCCCTCGCGATCAATTTCACTTAAATAACGCATTTTGGACTCAGAAGCATTGAAAAAGTCAAAACTGACGGTTTTATTGTGACTAATTTGATCAGTTTCAGATGTTTGCTTTGTGGTCAAAAACCACTTTGTTTTGAGACTATCTTTACATTTTGGCGTCTACGATGAAAACGAGCAAATGAATCACCATAATTCTTTTTGCACTTTGTCAATAAAGGTCTAGAAAATAATATAACAAGAAAAAATCCTGCTTCCATCATTTGCTGGAAATCTTATAGACGCTCAAAAAAGTGTTCCCCTAATTTTGTTGAGCAGTGTATTTCCGTTTTGCATGGCAAACAACGATCTTAATTTTTAAAATTATCGTGTGCATCAATGTACCTTAAAATAGCAGACCAGGAGGCTTAATATGTAATTGTATTTAAAGTACCTACCTTCCATTGTTATAACAGTAAAATTCTTGGGTACTATTTGCTTTTCTATGTCATGTGTTAATATTGTAACATTATGACCTCGTTCTACTAAAGCCAGAGCAAGCACTTTATTCCATAAGTAATGGCTAGGAGACGCTATAGGTGCGACATATAAAATGTTTGCGGTAAATACATCTTTCAACAAAAATATAACAACAAATATTATATGTCTTAGAACAACCATCGTGTGCCACTTCTAATAACGAAAAAATGCTACTGACTTAACACAATTAGAACTAGTCATAGTGAATCAGTGGATTTATGGACTCAAATATTTATAGAGTGCGCAGTTGACTTTCACAGAATTCGCTGCTCTCATATCTCTGAGGGTCGGCCGAGTGATTATCAATTGTGCACGCGCTCGATAACACTGTTATCGGCGCAACAAATTTAAGTTCAAATCCAACTCGCTAAACTATATTGTAGTAATATACACATTAATGTAGTGAAATGTTACCGACCGGGAATATACCCGCGTCATCCAACAATATTCCAAACAACTGGAACAATTTTCAACCGATGTCTACAATGCAAAACCAACTGCAGCCGATACCAAACTACGTATATCAGATAAGTCGAACTCAGCCAAATATTTTCCAATCGCAAATGTACCAAACCCAAACACCGATACCACAATCTCACCAACAGTACCTGACCCAAGTCCCACCTTCAAACATGATAAACCTCAATAATACCTCCACAGCTTTCTCTCAACCCGTACAATTTAGCCATAACAACGACAGCGACGAAGATGAAGCAATGGTCCCAACTCAAGAGGATAATGATGATAAACACCCCTGGTAAACTATTGTTAAAAAAAGAAAGCGTATCTCACAAAACAAACAGTCAAAAACATACTCCCAACAGACACAACAAACAGATTTCAAATACTCTCTGAAACAGAACAGAACACTCACACTGATAGCAATTCAAACGAAAATAACTCGAAAACACAACCTTCAGACTCTGCCCCCCCCCCCCAATATACATTTATGGGGTCACAGATTTCAAAGCTATGATCAATAATCTGAGCGAAGCCATCGAGGAGGAAAGATTCTAAATCATTAGCTAATAACACAGTAAAAATCGACCTGAAATTCATTGATGCATACAGGAAGGTAATCAAACTTTTATGTGATGAAAAAATAGTCCATCACACCTATCAAATGAAACAAGAAAGATCCTACAAAGCTGTCCTACGTGATCTACATTATTCAATCCCTGTTCAAGATATTAAGGACGAACTGCATAAACTAGGCCACTCCGTTAGAAACATCATTAATATTAGGCACAGAGTAAATAAAGAAATCTTACCAATGTTTTACATTGACCTCGAACCGCAACCGAACAATAAAGAAATCTATAAAGTAGAGTTTCTGCAAAATTACTAAAATAAGAGCAGAAGCACCTCGAATCAAGAATAACATAATTCAATGTACACGCTGCCAAGCATATGGCCACTCCAAGACCTCAAAGCCCTACAACTGTGTTAAATGTGGAGGACCACACGACAGCAAAACTTGTAAAAAGACTAGGGATACTCCAGCGACATGTCCCCTGTGCCAAGGTGATCATCCCAGGAATTATAAAGGATGCGTGGTCTACAGAGACCTAAAAGCTAGAAACATGCCTAAGCAATCAACTATGAGGACACCTAATAAAATAAACCCACCAACATACACTGCAACTTATCAACAACCCCCACGTGGCCCCTACCAGAACCTTCCAAACTATGCAAATATTGCGACAAGAAGAACGAACAACAACGATGAGATAGCTGATAAACTTACGACCTTTCTAAATGAATTTAAAAATATGTTTTCCCAATTGCTAAATCAGAACAGCATGATTCTATCCATGCTTACAACTGTCATTAACAAGATAACCCAGTAATGGCTACCTCAATAAAAATAGCAGCATGGAACTCAAACGGGCTAAAAAACTATGCCTACGAAGTATACTGTTATAAAAATTCCACACTACATATATACTATGCAAACCACCC